>JASANQ010001284.1:0-105187 GCA_030849645.1 Wallacemonas sp. Wsd | reverse complement strand
CTGCCCCCCCCCCCCCCCCCCCCCCCCAATGTTCTCCTTCGCTTTGCACTTTTGACTTCTCTTATCTTTTTCTTTCGACTGACGTGCACGGCCGACTCCAAAAGCAACACCAAGTCGGACGGTTGTTTGTTGTCTGCCCCTTCTTTTATCCTTTACGAGTATTCCGTTTGTTTCCACCTGCTTCACCATGGTGTTCGATCATCAAGAGAAGTCGACCTTTCTGAATGGCCGCGACACGGCCCGTCCTCTCGTGCCGGTGGTGTCCCCCTCCCTGATGGTCGCCGACCAGACACGGCTTCTTGTGGACTCGCTGGACGTGCTGTCGCCGGAGGGTGGCAGCGTCGAGTGGCTCCACGTCGATGTCATTGACGGTCACTTCGCCCCCAACATGAGCTTCTGCCCAGACACGGTCGCGGCCCTGCGCAAGCACATGAAGCACGCCTTCCTTGATTGCCACTTGATGGTGACCGAGCCGGCGCAGTGGGTGGACGTGTTCGCCAAGGCGGGTGCGTCCGGCTTCACATTTCACTACGAGGCCACGAAGGACTGTGTCGGCATCCTGCGCAAGATCCGGGCCTCCGGCATGCAGGCCGGCATTAGCATCAAGCCCGCCACCCCCGTGGAGGTGCTCTACCCGCTGATCGACGCCGGTGAGGTCGATCTGGCGCTGATCATGACGGTGGTGCCGGGCTTCGCGGGCCAGAAATTCATGCCTGCGCCGGTCGCCAAGGTGCGCGCACTGCGCCAGCGCTACCCACACCTGAACATTCAGGTGGACGGTGCGATCAACCTTGATACGATCGAGACAGTGGCGGCGGCAGGTGCCAATGTGGTGGTGCCTGGCCAAGCTGTCTTCAAGTCCGCTGACCGACGCAAAAGCGTTGAGACGCTCCGCAACACCATTCAAAAGCACATTGCAGGGCCCAGTAAGCTGTGACGGTGTGCTCATAAATCACAAGAAGACCAAAAACAAAGCAAAACAACCTTGCGTACATATGCACACGAGCGCTGATTCAGCACTTTTTTTTTTGCGTTTCTCTATCATTTCGCAATGTCGTGGCCTAAAAAAAAAAAAAGAGAGGAAATACCTCCTGAAGACGTTTTAATTTGTCGGCCATGGTTGCGTTCATCCTGTCTTTTCTCAAAAGTTTGTTTCTTTTCACGTGCAGAGGCTGACCACTTGAGTACAGCAGATGCTGATTGGTTCGCGAGCCATGTATGTGTGTGTGTGTGTGTGTGTGTGTGTGAGTAAATCGCCGCCACTCTGCGCGCTCAAAAGTCAATGTTTTTCCTCCCTTATTCGCTCCATGCGCATTCTGTGTGGCGCTGTCCTGTGATGAAACGCCGTGCGGTGTGTCTTGGTATGTCATAATTCTTTTTTTTTCTACTTTGTTCCATTTTTCTTTTCATCAATTTTGAGGTTTCCGCGTGCCAAGAAGCACAACAACAAAATAGAGACTCACTCACCTCAACGAGAGACGGCACTTTCTCACTGTCGAATCACCGGACAATGACACCTCGCGTCGCCAGTCCATTAACTGAGATTTTCATCACCCGCCAGTTCTCACCGACCTCCTTCTCTCCCTTCCTCCACCTATTTTCGTTGCCACGCTCTCATTTTTATGTTCCCCCTCCCCCCTCTGGACTACACAGGTCATTCTTCATCATCAAAGACTTCCCCACTAGCGCAAAGCAAATCAAGTCTCTCCCTGCCCTCTCTGTTCATTCGCATACAGAAAACTTAGAGCAAGATGCCCTCATCCTACCCCGACTCTCGCATCCGCGAGACCCTGGCTCTCATGAAGCCCAAGTTTTTGGAAATCTTCAAGGCCACCGAGGACGAGGTCGCCTGGCAGCTGTTCACCTTCGCACCCGGCCGCGTGAACTTCTACGGCGAGCACACTGACTACATGGGAGGCTACGTGTGCCCGGGTGGCCTCCGCGAGGGCTGCCACATTCTTGTCGGTCGCGTCAAGAAGTACAGCGACGGCAAGCTCCGCTTCGGCACCACCACCGGCCAGTACGCCGAGATGGACAGCCTGGACGGCGGCAAGCACAGCAAGGACTGGTCCACGTTTGCCCGTGGTGCTGCCATCATTATGCTGAACCGCCTCGGCAAGACGCTCCAGGACCCCGCCTACCAGGGCATGTGCCTGCTCTCGCACGGCTCCCTGCCGATGGGCTCTGGCATGAGTGCCTCCGCCTCGTACGATGTGGCGCTGCTCAACGCGTTCAAGTGCGTTGGCCTCTCCACGTACGCGAAGCACGCATGCAGCAAGCCCAACAGCTTCCCCATTTTGCCGTCCGGCTCCCGTGACGACAAGATTGAGCTGACGAAGCAGGCTCTGCTGATCGAGACCAAGTACTGCGGTGTCAATGTGGGCATCATGGATCAGTTCTCCTGCGTCCACGCCACCGCCGGCAAGTTCATGGCCCTCGACTGCGACACGCTCACCTTTGACAACCACGAGATTGGCAACATCACGGGCCCCGACGCGTGCTTCCTGCTCATCAACTCCATGGTCAAGCACGAGCTCACCGCTGCCGACCACGGCGCCGGCTACAACGCCATTCGCGCCGACATTGAGGGCGCCGAGGCCGCCGTGAGCAAGGTCAAGCTCGGCGGCAAGCCGTTCAAGTTCTGCCACATTGCCCGCAACCCGACGAAGTACACCACCGGCGACCCCGTCGCGTACGTGGCGGAGTGCAAGTCGGCCATGACGAAGAGCCAGTACGAGCGCGGCACCTTCAACGTGGCGGAGCAGGTGCGCACCATTGAGTTCATCAACCTGTCCAAGCCCGGCTGCCCCCTGAGCCAGGAGGCGCGCTACAAGCGTGCTGGTGAGCTCCTCAACGCCACGCACGAGGGACAGCGCGACATTCTGCGCATCTCGACGCCTGAGCTCAACTTTATTCAGGAGGCCATCAACCGCGAGGAGGGTGTGGCGGGCGGGCGCCTCATGGGCGGCGGCTTTGGCGGCTGCATCCTGCTGCTGCTCCGCAAGTCCGCTGTGGACCGCGTCGTCGCGAATGTGCAGCGCGGCTTCCGTGAGAAGTTCAACCTGACGCCCGAGGCGTACCCGGTGGAGCTGTGCGATGGTGCCTTTGTCGCCTCCCTGTGGAGTGCTGCCGAGGGCAAGCTGTAAGGTGGATCGACGTGGATCACACACGCCGCTCTCGCCTTCACCTGAAAAGGGTTCTCTCTTATATCGGCGCTCATCCAAAACAACGAGAAAGGAATATGCCGTTGGCCGTGATAGCGGCATGCCAAGGCTCGCCAGAAGCGAAGACAAAATACAAAAACACCAAAAATAATGCACTCTGAAATCTGAACAGTGGAGTACCCAAGTCTCCTCCTTCTCGGCGGCATCAAAAGCCTATTCAAAAGATCATTTTACTATGTGCTTTGGCTTTCCTTTTTTTTCTCCCTCTCTCTTGTTGTTCGTGTATGGCGCGCACCAAAAACGACGGCCAATCACAAAAATCATCTTTGTTTCTTTCCTTTTTTTTTTGTTTCTGTTCTTATTTTTATTCTGAAAACGTTTCTTTTTTAATTTATCCTCTTTTTGTTTATCACATGTTCTCTCTGTCGTCATGCCTGAGACCTCTGTTTTTCTTTTCACTTTTGTCCCAGCCGTCCAACGAATGTCAAACATGTGGTGAACTGCGTGCAATGGCTGGAAGGGAGCCTTTTCCTTCGGTCACACGACACAACACACAAAAGCAGCAGATTCATCTGCACCGATACTCTTTTTTTTTCCCCTCTTTCCTTCTTTTACTGAACACCAAAAGCCCACTCCACTCAGACACACAAAAGTAATAACGACGAATCGACAGTTCGTAGAAAAGAAAAAAATGCGTGAACGTGTCTGTGTATTTCCTCCTGCTGTCATTTCTGTTGGCCAGGACGACAATTCTTCTTTTTTTTTTTCAATTGTCCACTGCAGAAAAACAACACCAGAAAATTGAATGTCACATACTTCAACAACAACGCTACAACAGTCGCACATTAGGACAACGAATAAAGCGAATCATGACACAAAATAAAACAACGCACGGACAATTATCAAGTAAATCGCTCCCTCTGCTAGGATCACAAACCACTGACGGCTGATGTTGTCACGATCTCTTTTTGCTATTTAGCACGCGTTTACCACACCACTGTCACCCCTCCCCCTCCCCTCCCTCCCTCTTCCACCGCCCGTTTTCTTAACCCCTGTCCGTTTTTTTCTTTCTCAGCCCACTTCCTTGGAAGCACACCAGTGCACTCTTAGTAGGCGATCTTTTCATTGAGACTGCATTCGAGGCGGCTCGATTGGCCCTTTTATCCAGTAGTAAGCCACCCCCATTTATCTTTACCAACGCCTCTTTCTTTTTTCCCCCTTGATAGTTAGTCCATAGCACACACACACACACACGAGTACCCTTCCCCCCCCCCCCTCCCCTCCTCTTCCCAACTTAGCCCTTGCCAAACCCGACCACTTGCTAGCACAACAACACAAATGACGGAATACCTGAAGGAACTTGCCTCGGCTGCGCCTGGCGAGCACCCGCCCATCAATCTGGGCCCCTACGATAACCCGCTCCTCTGGAACAAGCTCGACCCCTATGGTGCCGATCGTGGCCACCAGCGTCGGCCGATGTCTGTCTCGCGCGACACAATGGAGCTTCAGCAGGTGCCTATTATCTTTCGTGATCAGTGCGTGCACCGCTGGATCCCCTTCCACCGCTGCCTCAAGAACCTGAAGCCGGTGACGTGGGGTACGGTGAACTGCCACGAGTTTGAGGAGTCCTGGATGGTGTGCCGCTCGTATGAGACGTACCGTATGCAGTTGCTCAAGAGCAAGTTCATGGAGATGACCAAGGACTACACCGCTGAGGACAAGAAGTTCTTCCCTAGTGTCATGTACCTCGGCGTGCCGTACTACATGCCGACCTTTTACTGGTCCATGGCGGCGTCGCAGCGTCTTAGTGGGTGGGATGAGAAGGACCCGCAGAACCCGATGATGTGGAAGCAGCCCAACCGCTCTCTTATGCGCGCGGAGTTCTCGCCCACGAACTGGGAGAAGGGTACCATGACGAGCGCCTACGGTCACAAGCTCATCCCCGACGAGATTGTGCACGATATGGTGCCCGGCTTCCCTCTGCCGGAGGACAAGCGACCCCAGGCGACTGCTTAAGCCAAAGCACGACAGCAGGTGTGTGTTGGGGGGGGGGGGGTGAGAGACGGCGACCACGTATTGCTTGTCTTTTTTTTTGCTATCGCGTCGGGCGTTCGGCTTCCCTTCCCCTCCCTTCTCCGTCTCACCCCCTGTTCTTTCTCCGTTTCTTCCGTCCTCGACCCTCTTGCGTTGCGTGCTGCACGGCAAGAGGCAAGCGAGGATCAAATGAAATGTGAGAGAGGAGGAGTTTGGGGTACATTCACAAAGTAGGCCTCTCTCTTTCACACCCCCTTTTTTTTTGCCCGTACAGGTGACGATTTTTGTGATTCATCCGGACTTTGACTAGATGGAGTGTAAACTTTGCGTAGCTAGCAGCAACCTGTTTTGCTTTGTGTTGTCCGTTGAGGTGTGAATGACACGCACACACACACACCATTACCCATTTCAGCAAGAACAGAAACAAAACACACACACCAACAAAAAAACAACAACACCAAGGAACACCAATCAGCAAAAAGAGCAGAAAACATTGTGTGCTGTAAGTATCCTACAATGAAGGAGTGAACCAAGTCTTTGGTGCCCATGAACTGTTGTAACAACAGGTGACGGCGCACGCAGAGGCAAACATAAGAAAGAGTCCACTACGGAGAAGGGGGATCTTGACTCTCTCTCCCTGTTTCTATCATGTCCTCGTGGTCTGTATCATTCCCATGCTGCCACGCAAATGCGACAAAAATCGACTCGCTCTTGAAAACTGTCTTTCGAGCGCGACCTGCCACCGCGTTTTCCTGCGGAAACGTGAATACACCTCTTCTTGCGTTGCANTGCACCATTGCTTCCATTCCCCCCCCCCCCCCCCCCAACCCATCTCACACTCTCCCAACTCTTGTTATTTCAAAACGTGCACCTACTTTCTCCAGTCACGGTGCTTTTAGGCCTCACACTCGATTTCTTGCCGGTGCGTGTGGTGCGTGTGAATGCCACTTGCGAGCCATGTCTCTCGGCGCCTCCCCTTGCACTCGACTCAGTACTCCGCTCTGATCTGCCACCCTCGACTCTCCCGCACCCCGCTCTGCACGTGGCGCCGCACACTGACGTGCTTGCCTGAATGCCGTCTCACTGCATTGCCAGTCGTGTCGTCATCGTTGGCCGTGCGCGGTGCCGCCCGCCTGACACCGTGTCTGAGCCGTGCGCCGTCCACAAGCGAGGAGAGCCCCTGTCCCCTTGTCGAGGCTTCCCTCGAGGCGGCGGCTCTCTCGTCTCTGAGCCACAGTAACGCGCTGTCCACGTCGGTCTTGTCGTCCACCCCCGTGACGTACGCGGCGGGTGCGGCTCGCGCGGCTGTGATTCAACGACAGCTGTATGAATTGGTCAAGCAGACGCGGACCGCGTACGAAACGGACGGCGACCGCCGTCGCACCAAGGCACTGGCCGAGCGCCTGTTCACGACCATTCTTAGCGAGACGCACTGGCAGCCCGACTGCAGCGCGGTGGGTCGCATACTGACAGACGACACCTTGATGGACGCCTTCACTCCCCTGCTCCGTACAGCGGGACCCGCGACGGTGCCACGCCTGGTGGAGGTGCTGTGGCAGTCGCACGCACTGTTGCTTCGGATGGACCGTCCGTCCAACACGCGCGCCTTTCCGCCCTCGATCATCGAGGCCTTTTTTTCTCCGTCTCCCGTGTGTGCGTTGCACGAGCAGCCGTGTCGCTGGCACCCCGCCGTTTCCTTGCGGCTTGTGAAGGTGTGCCTGCAGAGCATCGCCCACGCCGTGCGTGCGAAGCGGAGCGCGCAACAGGCACTCTCCCTCGCGACACTCCGTGATCTGCACGAGACCGTGCTGCGTGCCGTCCCTTTCCCTTTCGCGAGCGCCAACCAGGCGGACAACGAGATACGAGCCAATGCTGGTCTGTGCGAGGAGCTCGCCGTGCTCGCCATGACGGCTCTGAAGGGTGCGCCGTGCACGCTGCTGTGCCAGCTGTACGCCTATCTCGACGAGGCAGGCCTGTCCACCGTGGCCGTGATGAACAAGTTTCTCGCGAGCTGCGGGTGGTCTGTGTCGAATGTGTCCTCGCGCGGGCAGCACCCGCTGAGTCCGGCCGAGACCGCGCTGATTCTGGGTGCGGTGCGGGGCCTCGTCGCCGCCAGTCACGGTGACCTCGAGACTACGCAGGAAGGGCTCATTTACGGCGTGCCGGTGCTGCTCGACGCGGGGCGTCACGCAGAGGTGGTCGCCCTGTACGGCCGCCTGCCAGCGCTACGCGAGACACCGCAGTCGGTGATGGCACGCGTGCACTTTGACGATGTGCGCGGCGCCGTGGACGCGGTCGCGCGCCTCGGCCAGAGCCGGCCAGAGGGTTGGGTCGCCCTGTCGCCGATGGTGCTGCAGACGCTCGCTGCCGTCGCGAGGCTGCTGGGCCGCCGGGGCGCCACGCAGGAGGAGGTGGCTCTCTTCTACTCCGCCGTCGTGAACTTCCACAACGCGAGCATGATCGTCGGTCAGCTCGTGGAGGACCTCGTCGCCGGCCTGTGCGAGCGGATCGAGACCCTCCCGCAGCGGCTCGGCTCCCTGCGCGCTGTGTCACCGCGGCAGGCGCTGGAGCAGGTGCTGCCGACCCTGCGCGCCGTGCTCGGGTACGTCGGGGACGAGCTCAACGCGGACACCCTTTTTGGCCTTCTGGAGAGCGCGCTGCAGGTCGAGGGCATGGCGGTGCCGCTCACCACGGCGATTGTCTGGTGCCTGGCCTCGTCGGAGGCGCTGAGCGTGCGCAGCCTGTTCCAGCGGGTGGACGCGTCGACGGCGGGCATGCCGTTTCTGCAGTACTACGCGCTGTGCTACGCCAGGGACTTGGGCGACCGCGCCACGCACGACCACCTCGCCGCCGTCTGGCACGCCAATGGGAGCGCCGTGTGGCTCCGCGAGGGGCAGCTGGCCACGCCCTACAAGCTGTGGAAGTGCGCCTCGTGCGGCCGCCTGAACAGCGATCGCTTCAACTACTGCCTCTGCTCCAGCCTGCGGTACGGCTTTGTGCTCTGCGCACGCTGCGGCCACGGCCAGGACGAGCGCGTCTTTCTCTGCGGTGGCTGCGGGTCGTCGCTGCGGGAGGGCAACACGTACACCGCCGTGAGCCGCGCGGCGTGGCGGTGCGGAGCGTGCGAGGCGACCAACCACGCTCGGCAGACGCTCACCTGCCTGCGGTGCCGGAAGCTCACTGGCCCTGTGGCCGTGGCCTTGGCGCAGCATCATGATCATCATGATCATCATCATCACCGCGCACGTGGCCCATCCGAGACCCCTGCGTCGGCCGCCACTGCCGCCGCACCACCCGAGCGCGTCGACGACGCCTTCTGCACGTGCAGCGGTCCGGACGCGGAGGCGGCGGCGGCGTACGCCCGTGCGACGGGCTGCTGCACCGCGTGCGGCCACTTCGCCTCGGCTCACGCGGCGGCGCATAGCAAGGTCTGGCGCTGCCCAGGCTGCCAGCAGCGACGCAGCGCGCTCGAGCGGACCTGCCCGCACTGCCCGCAGGTTGACTGCCTGCCCGCGCTGATGCTCGGCACTGCCTCGGCGCTCGCTGCCGTCCCGCGCCAGTGCAGTGCGTGTGGGGTGGAGGTGGCGAACCTTTTTGCCACCGACTGTCCGGCCTGCGGAGCCTCGGAGGACGCCCTTGTCCAAGGCCCAGCCGCCCACCATGTCGACACCGAGGGACCACAGGACCCCATGGTGCGTGCGGACAGCACCGCGGCACCACCACCTGCCGTCGTGGCGGCCGCGTCCGGTGCGCAGCTCCTTTTGGTGTGCGCACAGTGCCTCCACTTGACGCCAGCGGCCACCGTGGAGGCCACCCCGACGGCCCCGGCGCCGCACTGCCGCGCGTGCGGGACGCTGCTGGCCCGCGGCGAGGCGCAGACCCTCACCTCCTGTGTCCGCCACTGCCCGCAGTGTCGCCACACCCTGCCCGCGACGTGCACCAGTGCGGTGTGCCCGCGCTGCGCGGCCTTTGTGCCGCCGCAGACCTCCCCGGTGTGGCCGTCGTCCGCGCTGGTCGACACCGTCTCCACACTGGTCGCCCTGGCAACGTCCACCTCTCGCGTGCCGGCCTCTGGTGTTGCCAGTGGATCGGCGGACCCGCTCTTCGCGGAGACCTGCGCCGAGACCGTCGAGGCATCGCTGCAGCGCCACCGAGTGCTCGAGGAGACCCTGCTCCAGCTGCACCGCGCGTGGTGCGCGCCGGCCTCTGCCGATGCCGTGTCCGCTGCGTCGCTGGTGCCGGTGCGTGTCGACGTGGTCACGCGCCTCGGTCGCTTCGTCGCCGCGCTGAGCCCGTTTGTGCGGACCGACAGCCACGCTCGCCGTGCCGTGGCGCTGGCGAAGCAGCTGCTCGAGGCGCTCGACCGGCACTGCGGCGTCCTCGCCACGCACTTTGACCCCGGTGAAACCTGTCACGAGTGCCTCGGCCACCACCCGCCCGAGCTGTGCCCGTACGAGCCGCTGCACGCACCGTCACACGCGTGCTGGCACTGCGAGGGCTGCGGGCTCGAGAACACCAACGCCGACGTGGGTCGCTATCTGTGCCAGCACTGCCTCCTCCTGCGTCCCGCTGTGCAGAGTCTGTTTGTGTCCGAGTGCTGGCAGTGCGCGCGCTGTGCACGGGCCAATGTTGAGTTCGAGACGTACTGCATTCACTGCGGCCAGTCGCGCCCCGCCACGGCCGTGTCGGCGACGACGCTCGACGCGGCGAGCGAGGCCGGAGCGGCGCAGCGCAATCACATTCCTTTCCTGCCCGCGCGCTGCGGCGACTGCGGGCTCGTATACTTGGAGATGCGCTGCCCGCTGTGCTACCCTCGCCACACGCAGACGTCGTCGGAGGACGACGTCGCGTGGACTGCGGCGACCACCCCGCGCACCGATCCCGACAAGCCGCACCTGTCCGAAGCGAGTGGCGTTGTCTGCCTTGTGCGGCCCCACTACGCGTTCATCCAGCCCTTTGGCACCACAAGGCCCGAGCAGCGCGTGCACATTGGCACCAAGATGCTTGGTGAGACACCGCTGACGGTGGGGCGACCCGTGCGGTTTGTAGCGGAGCGCGAGGCGACGAGCGGCCGCCTGCGCGCCGTGGCACTGAGGCCGCAGAAGAACAGCACGCACTGATTCCCTTCGCTCAGTGTGCCGTGTCGTGTCGTGTCGCTCGAGCGCGTGACGTTGGTCGTTGCCACCGCACCGTGGACTGTATCCTCTTTTCTTTTTATTCTTCTTTTTATTTGCGAGAATAGTGATGCCGTTAGTTTTCTAGTCCCTCTGCACGTCGACGGGCTGCACACACACACACACACAGGAAAGCACATGATATACTGAATGAATAGGCAACCTCCCGTCCCTCCTTCCTTGTTCGTTAGATGAACTTGCCATTTCGCGCTGCAAATGCAGCCAAGAAACACTGCCACATTGCCGCAGTGCCTGCACAAGCAGACGAATATCATCCACTCATGTGACTACCATTGTCTCTTCCCCTTCTCTCTCTCTCTCTCCTTTGCTACACATGAAGCAGTGTGACGGTGTGCGCCACGGAAAACTCTGGTTCGCTCCCACACACAAAGGCACAAAGAAGCCAAGAGAAAGATAGAAAGGCAGAAGCAAGTGGAGTATATCCGGCCTCTCCCTTTGCTCAATTTTTTTTTTTCACCTTTGTACACCGCTCCGTTTCGATCATGTCCGCGTCGCTGACGGGGACACTGAGCTGGAAAATTATTCCTTGCGCGCAGCAGGGACGACGGGCGAGCCTTCCGCGGCACCAGTACGACAACCTTCGGTGTGAACTGACCTCGAGCGTGCTGGTGGGCTACGAGCCGACGCGTGCCGCCTCGCGTGCGACCGCCGAAAGCCCGGTGGTGTACCTGTTGGTGGCGAGCATGGGCGAGGTGCGGCGCCTGAACCGCTGCAGCGTCGCGATTGGCACCGCCCCCACGAGCGGCTCGCACGCGCTTCCTCAGAACGAGTACGTCGTGCTCACCGCCGCCGATGAGCTGGAGGCGCAGGCGTGGCTCGAGGCGCTGTGCGATGCGGTCGAGGCGCACAACGCGCGCGCACAGCTCGCGGCAGCGCGGCCCGCGCACCCGCCATACCGCTTGACGTCCCCGCACAAGCACAAGTACGCACCCGAACCGGCTGGAATGGCCCCTCCAGTCAGCGCTCTGGTGACGGAGCCGGTGCCATCATCTCCCCGGCGCACGTCAGTGCGATTTGCCTCCGTCGCGGAGCCCAGCGACGACATCAGTGATGAGGGCGTCGCGTCGGTGCCACAACCTTGCTCCTCCTCGTTTTACTCCTCCACGTCGCGCTCGGACGGGGACGAGGACGACGCGATGGAATCCGTGCCCTCGCACGCCCGTCCGCACAAGTCGCGCTGGAGGCCCAACACAAAGCCCCTTTTGAGCGATGTCATTCAAAGTGGCGTGTACCCGTCGCACCCGGTGCTGGCGCCGGCACTCAACCAGCTCGTCTCCACCACGGGCGATAGGCCGCGATCGGCGTCACCCGCTGGATCGCCTGCAGGCTCGCCCGCGAAGCGGCAAGTTTCACGCGAGCGTGAGAGCCCTCTCCGCCGTCATCGCCGCTCCACCGCCACGAACGGTGGCCTGGCTCCGTCGCGCCTGGATGACGAGGGCAGAGCGGATGGGCACCGGCCGTCGTCACGCGGGTCCAACACGCGGCTCGACGAGACCGCCCCGCAGTCTGTGCGACCACCCACCGTCGGCCGTCGTGGCGACAGCACCACCCGTGCGGCTGGTCCCTCAGAGGACAGGGATGAGCCCTCGTCAGCCGCCGCCGCCGCCGTCGCCTCAACGGCGCTCTCCTCGTCGTGGCGGTGGGGCCCCGTGGAGCCCGGCCCCGCCGTGCCTGCCGTCGTGGCGATTGCGAGCGACCACGACTCCCTGCACAGCACCGCCTTGCTGGCATCGGATGCGACGGCGCGGCGCCGGCACTCGTTGACCCCGCTGATCCAGTACGGTCTCCCGTGTGCGCGGCGCCACTCGGCCTCTCCGGAGTCACGCAGCGCATCACTGGAGCCGTCGCGGTGGCGGACGCAGGACCCGCTGCGGTCCAGCGCACTCGTCCCTTTCTTCGCCGCCCCACAGCGCGAGCGCTCGCCGTTTTTGTGGCCCGGCGCACCCCCCGCGGAGGCGCGAGCCACCTCACGCGAACGCGCACGTGGGCACCGCGCCGAACACAAGACGCGCACGCGGAGTCGCTCGCACCGCCGACGAGGTGACAACGAGGACGAGGACGAGGACGGTGATGATGACGGCTACTACCGCTCGAGCCGCGCACGGGGACAGGGGAGCAGCCGCCACCGTCACTCGAAGCGCGGCACGTCTCGCGGGAGCGATCGCAATCCGCCCATTGACGACGAGAACGTCGCATTCATGTGCCAACCTCGTCTTTTTTTGAAGTACGATGTCGAAGTCAACTCTGGGCGGGCGCCTGCGCTTCACTACGTGTTCCTCACCGTCGATGTGCAGCACTTGGTCGCGGTGCCCGCACAGACCTTCGAGACCGCCATTGAGAGGGCCGGCCTTGGCAAGGAGGATCGGCGCCGCTCGCAGCACGGTCGCCGCTCGAGCAGGAGCAAGTCTTCCGGTGCGCGTCCCACCGTGGCTGTCCGCTCGCTCGACCGCGCGCTTGAATTCTTCGGGAAGAGTTGTACAGCGATTTCCCTCCGCTCCGTTCTGCGCGTGCGCCGTGGCTGCGACGAGCCGATGATCAACAGCAACCCCGAGGAGGCCGGCCGCTTTGTTGACAAGGGCTGCGTGATCTGCGTCATGTCAAGCAAGCGCGCGTTCTTGCTCGAGAGCACGTCGCAAGAGGAAGCGAGTCGGGTCGTGGATGCGTTCGATTCCATCTTGGCCGACAGTATCCCTTGACGTGTGGAGAGCAGCAGAGAGACGAGAACCTCACAACCCCACGTTTTCTTTTTTCTTGACGATGCCATGGGGTTCATGACCCTCACGTCGCATCTTCGTTACCTGTACAATTTTTTCGCACACCGTCTGTTCTATATATTTTTCCTTTTGCCCGCTACACACTTCCTAGATCCTCCTCACCATCGTTACCTCCTCTTGCAGACAATCAGTTCCCAACTACCACAATCACCGCTCTTCACGATTATAGACACACTCGCGCGCACCTGATGATAAGGCGTCTTTGCCTTGCCTGTGCTTTTCTTTTTTGCTCACCTTCTGCGTCGAAAAGTTGTACTCAAGAGTCACTGAGCGCACACACCAAATACTCACAGCCTCTGTGATCTTGTTCTAAATTTGCCCCGTCTGCTTCCGTTCCATCACCGTCTCTTGTCTCCTTCTCTCCTTCTCTCTTTCTCTCGTCTGTCTACATCAATGTGTGCGTGTGCGTGCGTGAAGCTTCTCTATCGATCAAAACAGCAAGTAAAGCATCTCTTTGCCATCTTTCCGTGCGCTGACGTTGACCTTCAACACAACTCCTTCCTCCGAGATTGAACTGAAAGTCACACACACACATACACACAAACAAGAAAAAAAAACAGAAATGCCCTCTCCTGCCTGCGGATACGGCACGCCGTCGGCCACGAGCCCTCTGGCGTTCATGCGCTTCGAGCGCCGTGACCTCAAGGAGAACGACGTGTGCATCGACATTTTGTACTGCGGCGTGTGCCACAGCGACCTGCACATTGCGCGCAACGAGTGGGGCACCACGCGCTACCCCATCATCCCCGGCCACGAGATTGTCGGCAAGGTGTCCGCGGTCGGCAGCCAGGTGTCCAAGTTCAAGATTGGCGACAAGGTCGGCGTCGGCTACCTCGTCGATGCCTGTCACCAGTGCGGCCCGTGCAAGCGCGATTTGGAGCAGTTCTGCAACGGCGGCAAGCGCACGGCCACGTACGGTTCTCTGCTGCCCGACGGCTCCGTGACGCAGGGCGGCTACTCGGACCACATTGTCGTCGCGGAGCCGATGGTGCTGCGCGTGCCCGACAACATTGAGCTCAGCGCGGCAGCCCCGCTCCTGTGCGCTGGCATCACCACGTACTCTCCGCTGCACCACTACAAGTGCACCAAGGGCAGCAAGGTCGGCGTCATCGGCATTGGCGGCCTCGGCCACATGGCAGTGAAGATCGCCCACGCGATGGGGGCGGAGGTGACCGTCTTCACGACGTCCCCGGGCAAGGTCGAGGACGCCAAGCGCCTCGGCGCGCACCACGTCATCCTGTCCAACAACAAGGACGAGATGAAGAAGATCGCCATGACGCTCAACATCATCATCGACACAGTCGGCAAGGTTCACGAGGTGGAGCCGTACATGGAGACGCTGACCATTGACGGCGCGCACGTGCTGGTCGGTCTCCCGGAGCAGCCGAATCCCCCGGTCTCCTCCGCCACGTTCGTCCGCGGCCGCCGCATCTTGACCGGCTCGAGCATTGGCGGTATTGCAGAGACGCAGGAGATGCTGGATTTCTGCGGCAAGCACAACCTTGTGTCGGATGTGGAGCTGATCAAGATTGACTACATCAACGAGGCGTACGAGCGCATGCTGAAGAACGATGTCAAGTACCGCTTCGTGATTGACATTGCCTCCCTCAAGCAGGAGGCGGCCTCCTCGTAATGTGCGCAGGACGCAACGCGGACAAGTCGGGACAATGAGCGTGGAATATTTTCCCGCTTTGCAAGTGAAATCTCCCTTCTTGTTCCGTCACTTTTTTTTTTTTCTTCATCCGTAAAGTATCTCTACCTTTTCCAGTGTCCCTATTGATATCCGTAATTCCCGTCCCTTTTTTCTTGTTTTCGTTCTTCCGTTCTCGCTTCGTTCCCGTCCTCTCGGTTCTTTTTCTTTTTTTCTTTTTCACTCCTATTCGCCATAACTGAGAACAATCTCTCTAGATCTTCAAACTCAGTGCACAGAGTACCA
Organism: Wallacemonas sp. Wsd; assembly: GCA_030849645.1. Lineage (NCBI taxonomy): Eukaryota > Euglenozoa > Kinetoplastea > Trypanosomatida > Trypanosomatidae > Wallacemonas > Wallacemonas sp. Wsd. The sequence goes on along the minus strand of JASANQ010001284.1, from coordinate 90,084 downwards.
TTAGACTTGCATAGTCAACAAGGTATCTGACACAGTGCGCTTCGTTGCGACTCAATGAAGGTTGCAACGCCCGGAACATCTGGTGTCTGCTGCTGCACAGACGCCCCGGCACGCACCCAAACGACACCCACAGTTCTCTTCTCAGTTTCACACTACTCCTCATCTTCACTACACCTACGCAAACCTGCACCGTTTACGAGTTGTCTACACGCCAATCGCCAGCAGCGAAGCTAAACAAAGAAACCGCTCAGTGCCACCACAAAGGATCGAGTCTTCTTTCCTGTTTGGCTTGCCTAGGCACACGCACACACACACGCACACACATATATATACAGACACACATACACATACGTAGACCTCAATGTCTGGAGACCGTGCTGAGGCCTCCCGTGCGGTGGCCAGCCTCCTGCGCGAAGAAACAATGCGGGGCGAGGGCGAAACCCTGCGTGGCCTTTCCGATCGCGTGCAGGCATTTCTGGCCACCGCCAGCACGCAGCCCGCGCAGTCGTTAGAATCGATGGAGCCGAACAGCGGCGAGCCCGTCGTGGAGCTTGCCGTGGTGGCGGGTGTGCTGGAGGAAAAGGAAGGTCTCAGCGCCAGTGAGGTTGACCGCGCGGATGGGCTTTTGCTCCCCACGTCAAGGACACAGGACTCCCTCAAGCAGCGCCGTCTGCAGGAGGCCCAGGCGATGCTGACCCTCATGGAGGCCCTGTCCATGGGCACGCCGTCATCGCACGGCGCCGCGGTCGCGACAGGCAACGATCGCACCAGCAACACCAACGCCGCCACATCCTCCGATGAGGATGAGGTGGTGTTCATGGCCGCCGAGGACCTTGAGAATGAGGAGTCGACCGACAGTGACGGCGACGACGCCGCACCCGCGCGAAAGCGCCGCCTTATCGAGGAGATGAACTGATCGGTCAGCGTGCTTTCTCCTCCTCCTCCCCCATTTGCTTTCTGTAATTCACAACGTTTAAGAAGAACATGTACACCTCCCAAAAAAAAAAAAAAAAACAGACACGCCACCTCATTTGGAGGCACAGTCAACAACAAACGCAAGAAGAGACTAGAAGAGCAAGGTTGGGCCAGCCTGTGAACTTTGACGGCGCCGCTGGTCTGTGAATCGGGCCACGAACACGGTACACTGAAGCTCCCGCCTCCCTGGCATTCCTGTCTCGAAAGTTGCTCGATTTCTCCACGCACTTCATGAGTCGTACACTCCGCAGCACACACGCCACATCTGTTCAACTTTTATTTTCTTTCCCCTTCCTCTTACTCCTTGAAAAAACAACAACGAACTACGCACATCACTAGAAAAACTACTTGGAAACTTACCCAACAGCTACACCTCACTCGTGTGCGTTTGTCTGTCTTTCTCGCGGTTAAATTTTCGTGATCGTCAAGCACTCTCTATCTCTCTCTCTTTCTTTTTGCTCTTCTCTCCTTTTCACTCACTTACTCTCTCACACACACACACACACGGTCTCGCTCTTTCCTTTTCTCACTATGCGTGCCTTCAGCCGTTCTTTTGCGGCCACCGCGTCGTTCGGCGTCGCCTCTGTGCGCACACCCGTTCGCACCCTGTACAGCGACCTTGTGCAGGACCACTACAACAACCCGCGCAATGTGGGCAAGATGGACAAGCAGGACCCCAACGTCGGTACCGGTCTGCGCGGCGCACCCGAGTGTGGTGACATGACGCAGATGCAGGTCAAGGTCAACCCCGACACCATGGTGATCGAGGACGTCAAGTTCAAGGCCTTTGGGTGCGGTAGCGCCATCGCAGCCTCCTCGTACGCGTCTCAGGCCATCCGTGGCCGGACCGTTGCCGAGGCTCTGCAACTGACAAACAAGAAGATTGCCCAAGAGCTCTCGCTGCCGCCGGTCAAGCTGCACTGCTCCATGCTCGCGGAGGAAACCATTCACGCCGCTGTGGAGAACTACCTGTCCAAGAACCCCCAGCTGAAGAGCAAGGTCACCAAGAAGAAGGACGACGACGCCGCGGAGGGAAAGAAGGATCAGATTTGAGCATGCTGTTGACGCCTGTAAATCTGTGATGTCGCTGCTCCGCACGGTTGTCGTTTTGTCCTATCTTCTTTTTTTTTTTGTTTTGCAATCGTTATTTCTGGTGGTGATAAAGAGAACTGGTGAGACCAGGTGAAAGGGGAACTGTGTCACTCCAAGAGGAGTGAAAGAGAGAGTGGCGGCAAAGGGCTGCAGAGTGAAAAACGGCGCGTGGAAAGAAAGCTACCCACCGAGTACAGTGTCTAGCGACGTCTACATTCATATATACATGCGTGTAATCGTGACCACGTTGCGATCTTTGTCACCTTTTTGCCCGTTCTACCGCTTTGCCCATCATGTGGATGATAACATCTGTCACTACTGATGAATGTGTAGTGTGGAAGGTATTCTCTGTTTCTCATCCCCTCACTGTTGGTTCGTCTCGACTTGCTGTTTGCCTTACCACAGTTAATCGCACATTCATAACACTTAAGAATTTTAAAAGCGCAAACACAAAGCGGTGGTGAGAACGAAAAAAAAAAAACACTTTTATATACAAAGTAAGACACCGACGAAGGTGGTAAAGGAAAGCTGGTGAACATGTGGAGGAGGAGAGGCGGCGAGGTCACATTTATCGTACGAGTCGACTCCGCCTTTCTTTCTCTTGTTTTTTTTTTTAATTTTGTTGTGGCTTGCACGCTTTCCATCGACCACAGTTTTCTTTTCTTCCTCTCTACAGAGTTTCCATCACCATTTACTTTTCTCTTCTTTTCTCCACATTTTTTTTTTCCTATTCGTCCCTTTTATTTTGCATATTCACAATGAAAAGCCCAAAGTTGCCATCAACTCGCAAATCGCCAAGGAGCCATGTGGTGGTACTTCTCCTAGAGTTGCTCCACACACCCATCACACGAATCATATGACTTTTCTCCGCGAAGTTTTTCTAGAGGCTGCTACTTTACTGGCTTTTGCTTTTGCTGGTGAACATCGCTGAGCTCCCTTTTGACCACCTGCCAGTCACCGGAACTAGCATGCCCAGCTCACCCTCCTTTTTGTGTGTGTGTTCGTACCTCTCTGTCTCTGCATTCATTTTCCCCTATCTCCCTCCTCTCTCCTTTCTCCTCTCAAATATCTCACACATACTGCCCGTATTCTCATGTACTTTTGTGCCTGTATGGTCTTGCCACTTTGTTCTAGTCGTTGTTGTTTTGTCTCTTTGCACTTTTGCCGCTTGTTTGTTTTCTTTCGCGATTGCTGAGGATGGCTGTTGTGCTGCACACGAGTGTTGGCGACTTGCCTGTCCGCCTGCACTGCCGGGAGTGCCCTAAGGCGGCGTTCAATTTCTTGGCGCTGTGCGCAGCGGGGCACTACGATGGCTGCTGCTTCTATCGGCACATGCCCGGCGTGCTGCTGCAAACTGGTGATCCGACAAACACGGGCAAAGGCGGCGAGTCTGTCTACGCCCTGGCACGGGCCGCAGCGACGGCGGCGAATCAAGAGGCGGAGACGCATCCGTCAATGGAAGCGCCGGCGCTGACGTCGTCCATTGCAACCATTGGAAGCGGCCGGTATTTTGAGGACGAGGGCTTCGGCAGCACGAGCCACAGCAGCAGAGGTGTCTTGTCGATGGCGCACAAGGGCGTCAAGCCGGACACGAACGCGTCCCAGTTCTTCATCACACTTGCCCCGCAGCCCGCGCTCGACGGTGTCTACACCGCCTTCGGCGAGGTGGTGCTCGCCGCCACAAACCCGTTCGCCTCGGCGTCCGACACGGCGGAAGCAGCCCCGCAAACAGGCGAGGCGACGCTGACGGCATTGGAATCGCGCGCACTTCCTGTGGACGAGAAGAATCTCGTCTTGCACAAGGAGGAAATCAAGATTCTCAATGCCACGGTCGTGTACAACCCCTTTGCGAGTGGCGCGGCCCGCGTTTGAGCGCAGCGGCGGCTAAGTTGCGAGAATGGCGTGTAAATTAACAGACCAAAAAGAAAACAAGCGTTTACTGTTATTGACACAGAGTCTTCCACTCACCGATGCTGGTGTGCGTGCTTCTTTTCCCACTGTTGCACGGCGTACCACCGCTCTCTTGGGTGGCTTCACTGACGACTGCGTGTGTCCTCTTCTTCTGCTTTTTCCCTTGGTCATCGCGTTGTTGCTTACCCCAACATCATCCCTTTTTTTTCTCTGCCTTCTCCCCATTGCTCCTTTCGTTTCCCCTCTCTCTATTTCCCTATCTCAGTCTAGAAGGTGACAATGAGCACAGAAACCCCAGGTGCAACCTCGCGGAAGCGCGCACGCTCCCCCCTTGGTCCACCCATTGTGTTGGACTACAGGCCGTACACGGGGCGTCAGCTGACGCCATCCCTGACGGCACACAAGCAGCAGTGGGACCTGTACTACCGCAACAACACAATCAACGGGTACAAGGACCGTCATTACCTCCTGCGTGAGTTCTGCGAGCTCAACGAGGCCATCATGGAGGCCTCGCGCACTGAAGCAGAAGCAGCACCAACGACAACCACCACGTCGAAGTCCATCTCGTGGATGGAGGCCGGGTGTGGCGTCGGGAATGCAATGCTCCCCGTTTTTGACGAGTACGGCACGCTCGCCGCGTGGGACCGGCTCGTGGGCTTCGACATCTCCTCCGTTGCCATCCAGCTGCTGCAGGCCAAGCGGGCCGCTCTGCCGCGCGTGTTGCAGGAGAAGTTGCACGTCTGTGTGCTCGACCCGACCGCCTCTGATGTCGCGGACTGCCCCTTCTTTCGGAAACTGCCGTCGTCCTCCTCCTCTCCGGCAGCTGGCCGTGTCACTGTGGCGAACCCTGTTCGCTTCGTCTCGATGGTGTTTGTGCTGTGCTCCATCCCAGTGTCCAGCCACGCGCGTGTCCTTGCGCGCATTGCCGCATGCATGGAGAACCCCGGTGGCGTCTTCTTCTTTCGCGATTACGCCGCGGAGGATCAGGCTCAAAAACGATTTCGCAGCCGCACCGCCACGCGCGGCGGAGCCCCGATCCAACCTGCCTCCACGGCTGTTGTCGAGCAAAAGGGTGGACCAGACGTTGAGCGGCAGGAGGAAGAGGAGGAGGACGGTCCGGACATGGCCGCCGCCGACGACAATGGAAACACGTACACGCGCGCGAACGGCACACTGAGTCATTTCTTCACCATTGAGGAGGTGCGTGCGCTGTTCGAAGGAGCTGGCTTTGACGTGATTGAGCTCCGCCTCGTGGAGGTGGAGGTGACCAACCGCAAGAAGGGCCTGCGCTTTGACCGCCGGTTTGTCCAAGGGCGCTTTCGCATCAAAGACGTGTAATCGAGTAATTGCGACCAAATATAGCACAACAACGAACTGAAAAAGAATAAACATATGAAATCAGGACAGTCACCAAACAAGTGTCTCAGCATGCTCAAACAGGGAGCCATCAGCGAGGTGACGAGAGGGAGAAAAAAAAAACAAGACGTACCACTTGCAGTGTGATCTCTCAGGAGGATCTCCAACAACATCATCCCCTTTCGTATGCCCAGCGTACGCACTCGGCTGCAGAGAACGCATCATGATCAATGCACACCATTTACTTCCTCCTATCCGATCCGTCTTACTTTCGTTTTCTTCAAAGGCGGCGCATTCCCGGTAATCCAACAAGAGAGACCATATACACACACATACAAGTTTTACCTCTGACCACCGTAGAATGGGTGTCCACGGATTGTGGCGACTCCTGGATGCCTTTGGTCAGGTCACGACACCCGAGGACTGGCGCGGTCGGCGCGTGGCCGTGGACGCGAGCATCTGGATGGTGCAGTTCCGCTCCATGTGCGCGGCTGGCGAAGACGTGGAGCAGAAGATCCTCGAGGGCTTCTTTGCGCGCATTTTGAAACTTGTCTTTTACGGCATCAAACCGCTGTTTGTGTTTGACGGCGTGGCGTCCTCCTCCAAGACCATGGAGCACCACCGGCGGCAGAAGGCTCGTCAGGCCCTCGCTCTCGCTGCCGTCAAGAGGCGGGCACGTCAGATCCTGGTGGGGCAGATTTCCGCTGGTGTGCTCGACGTGCACCAGCTCGCTCCGAAAGAGACGGACGTAGCAGAGGCCACAGTGCACGTCGCAGGGACGGCGCCACTATGTGCAGCACCCGCAACGCACAAGGAGGCGAAGACAGAGGCGGACGAGGAGGCAGCCGAGATGGGGGCGGCGGCAGCAGCAACACGGCACACGACGCGTAAGCGCGCACGGCATGAACGCCGCGCGGCGCGCCGACGTCGTCGCCGTCGATGTGTGATCGCCCCTGAGGCCGTTTCTCGGACCGTGATCGGCGCGTTTCTGGATGACGCGGAGGCCGTTATTCAGGCGCGCCACAGCGGGGAGGAGCGTGTGCTGCAGAACGCGCTTCGCTTCACCTCCACGTCGCTTTTCATGGGTCCCCGCGCCGCTGTCGACAAGCCAGCCTCCTCCGCCTCCACCGGTGGCGAGGACGACGAGGGGGCCGTCACCCTCTCCGGCAGCTCGACCGAAGTCATCACCGTGGCATCGACTGCATCCGATCATGATGACGACGCCGACGATGACGACGATGAGGACGAGGCGGATGTTGTCAGTGGCAGCGACACCAGTAGCGTCGTTGTGGCAGTGGACAAGCAAATGGGGTCGAGATTGAGGCCCTGCCACGCCGCCCGCGAGAGCTCCGTCGTGATTGTCTCTGCGACCGCCACTCCGCCATCGACGCAGGCCTGCGCGCCAGCCCAGAAGCTGCTCCGTGGCCTCTCGTCGCCACCTTCTTCCAGGGCGTCGTTCGCGTCAGACGAAGAAGCAGACGGCACAGGTACGGACACGGACGCTGACCATGACAGTGACGGCACGTCCTCCACCTTCTCGGACAGCACGAGTCTGACTGGGACGGACAGCACCGCCAGTAGTCGCTTCGACGAGCGCGACCTGTGGAACCCGAGCACGCAGCTCCCGGTGCGCCGTCCCTCACCTGACGAGGATGAGGACGAGGACGCGTCGGAGTTTACGCCCGTGCCACTCCCCATGCAGTCCGCTGCCACCCACACTGCCCACCACCAGAGCGCCGCGACCGAGGCCAAGGCGGAGCCAACCTGGAGGGACCAGGCTGGCGCTGCGCGTCGCGTGGTGCCCTTCGAGCTCCTCGACATTGTGGCGCTCCTCGAGTGCTTCGGCATCCCGTTTTGCCTGAGCCCCAGCGAGGCCGACGCCCAGTGCGCGTACCTCTGCCAGACCGGCGTGGTGGACGCCGTGTTCAGCGAGGACAGCGACGTGGTCGTGCATGGCGGCACGACGGTCCTGCGCGGCTTCTTTTCGACCTCCAAGGAGGTGGTGGCGTACCGCCAGGCGGAGCTTGCCGCGTGTGGGCTAGACAAGTGCGTGCTTGTGGCGCTGGCGCTGCTCTTGGGCTGTGACTACACCGATGGCGTCACCGGCATTGGCCTCGTGGGCTCTCTGCGGGCGCTGACCGCGTCCTGGTCGCGCCGCATCGAGGTCTCCCAAGGTGGGCCGCACGCGCGCACGGTTGTTGTCTGTGAGGACACGGAGGCGGCACAGCCGGAGTTTGTCTGCGGGCTCTTGTCGCGCTGGCGAGAGCTCGTGTGCCACCCGTCCGCGTCGTGGGAGACAGGCGACAAGGATGTGAGTCTGCTGCAGCACGCGCTCCTGTCGCAGCACCATCATGAGTGGGCCTCGCTCGGTCTGTCGGAGTTCGACCCGCCCCTCTCCGCCGCCGCGTTGTTCTACACGCCCGAGGTGGATCGGAGCCCTGACACGTACGAGTTTGCGGAGCCGAACTGGCAGACATTGAGGCAGTTTGCCGCCTCGCGAGGCTTGCTCGGCTCGACGTGGGTTGTGCAGCGCTTTGATCTGGCGCAGAGAGAGCACGCCAAGCAGATGGCACTCGCCGCGCTGAATGATACTCAACAGCGGCGGCTGACGGACTTTGGCGTGCAAAACCGAGTGCGTGAAAGCTGGGCGTACAAGAAACTGTCTCCCCAGTTCGCCAAAATCCTCGAAAACCTGCGAGACATGCGCCAGAAACCGTGAGCGTCTCCTCTCCGCACGTCACTTTTCTGTCCCGCAGCCGCGGCAACAACTTGAAAATACATGTGAGAGTTTGTGTCCTCCTCACACAATTGGCTGTTTTTGTTTTTATTTGCGCTACGACAACTGATCCCATCGGTAAGTGCCTATTTCTTTTGCACACATGTCACCGTTCTTTTTTTATTGTTGCTGTTTTCTTCGTTTGCTACTCGCAATGACACACAAATCAGGATTTCACCACGGAAAAAAAAAACAATCGTGTAAAATGATGTCACGATGACTACAGGCGCCAGCGTGGCGGCTGAGCTGCCTGGTTCATTTGCATCTATTTGCAAGCACCCCAACATTCACACACACGCACACACACACACGACACTACATGCCTTCTCAACTCTATCCTCGCACTCTTCACTCTTTTCACTTTTGGATTGCTTGCATACGCCGTCATGCCAGATCACGTCATCCATTTGGCAAGTAGCATTCCTTCACTCTCCTTTACGTTCAAGCTTTCGGCACAGTGTCTTTTTTTTTTTTTCCATCAAGTGTCTCTCTCTCTTTCTTCCTTTCTCTTGTGAGCGTATTTTGCGCCGTAATAGTCCAACGAAAAAAAAAAAAAACACCTGGCCTGCGCGGATGCGTCTCTGATAAAAAAAAAACTAATTCTTTGTTCTTTAAAAAAAAAACGACTTCACCATACCAAAGCTCTTTTCTGTAGTACGTATATTCTATTCACACACACACACACACACACACACACGGACAAAACACGGAGTCCAACTCACAACACTCGGCGTGCTTTCACAAAAACTGACCCACGCTCGCTCACCGCCATGACAGGTGACAACAGCCGGACCGGGACGCAGCCCGTCCCTGCACCGGACGCCCCAGTCGAGTCCTGCCACTCGGTGAACCCCGCCGCCGGCGCCACCGAGCTTCCAGCGCACGGCCACCACGGCCATCACACCCCGACCCGCTTTGAGCTCCACGAGGGCATGAGCACGCAGGACCTCGTCTGCAACATTCTGATCAACAGCATGCCGCTCGGCCTCGCCGCGGTGGCGCAGTTCTCGATGGGTGCGGTGCTGGTGGCCATGGTCGGCCGGCTCTTCGGCCCCGCTGAGCTTGGTGCGACGTCGCTGGCTTTTGGCCTGATCAACGCCACCGCCTTTGCCATCGCTGCCGGTTTCTGCGGTGCGCTGGAGACGGTGCTCTCCCAGTCGTACGGCCGCGACCCACGCAGCAAGATCTACGGCGTGTACGCGCAGCGCATGACCATCATGCTGTTCATGATTAGCGTGCTCATCGCGCCTTTGCTGCTCTTCTCGGAGCAGCTCCTCGTCGCCATTGGGCAGAACCCGACGGTCGCGCACTTCACGGGCCGCTTCTGCCGCGTCGCGGTGATTGGCCTGTTCCCAGCGATGATGCTCGAGCTGCTGCGCCGCTACTTTGCGTGCCAGAACCTCAACAACCCGCTCTCCGTGAATCTCGTGTCGGGTGCCGTGCTCTTTCCCTTCTTTTTGTACCCGCTGCTCCGGATGTTCGGCTACACGGGTGCGCCGATCGCGTGGTGCTTTCTGATGTCTGGCATGTCCGGCTCCCTGGTGCTCTACCTCTGGTACACGGGCAAGTACAAGCGTACGTGGGGTGGCTGGGACAAGAGCGCGGTGCGCAACTGGAAGCCTCTGCTGAAGCTTGCCCTGCCGTCCATGCTCGTCATGCTGAGCGAGTGGGCCGCGCTCGAGGTGAACGCGGTGGTGGCGGGCTTCGCGCCAGAAGAAGGACTCGCCGCGTTCAGTATCCTGTACCAGCTCTCTGCGCTTCTGTGGGGCATCGTGTCTGGCGTGTTCATCTACGTTGCCGTGCTGGTGGGCAGCGCCATTGGGCAGCACCGCAACGCGTTTGCCCGCCGCTGTGCCGCCACCTGCCTCGCGGTGTCCTGCTGCCTGGCCTGCGTGAACATTGTGGTGCTCCTCCTCTTCCGCAACTACATCCCGCGCATTTTCACATCCGATGACAGCACCGTGGAGGTGTTCAAGACGTTTCTCATCGTCTACATTTTCTACCACTTTGCCGATTGCGTACAGAGCTGCATGATGGGCATCCTGCGCGGCTGCGGCCGCCAGAACATCGGCGCTGTGACGGTGGCCATTGTCTACAGTGTCGTTGGCGTGCCGTCCGGTATTATTATGTTCTTCCGCACAGACATTGGCGTGAAGGCGCTGTGGATCGGCCCGACGATCGGTGTCACGGTGGTCGGCATGCCCATGTACATGTACATGTTCTTCCGGTACATCAAGTGGGATGATCTGAAGCCCGAGCACAGTGATGAGGCGGTCCACGTTGTGGACATCTCCGAGGACGAGCGCATGTCCGTCCACACGGTGGCCATCACCGACTCCCGGCATGTCAGTGAGAACGACGACGACGACGACTTCGATGCCCGGCACCCGAGCCGCCGCGCCTCGGCGTCCGACGCCGATGAACTGGACGACGCCTTGTCGGTCCGGTCGAACTTCCACATTCCGCAGCGCAACATTCTCCTCACGCAGTATGTCGTTCCCAGCTCACCTGTGGATCCAGACCACGCTCATGGTGGACTCCCCGCGCGCGCCGACCCTCTTGCGGATGACCGTTGCGCGGTTTCTTCGCCAGAACACTCGAGCCGGCCACCGTCACCGAAGCCGGCGCATTAGGGCGGCCATCACACCAACAGCACCAGAGCAATCACTCGCATAAGTACTTACGTGTGCACATGGCGTGACACCTACTGTTTTTTTTCCTGAAAGTCAGCTTCCTTTTCTTTCTTTTTTTTTCTCACTTTCTTCATGCAAGCGGCGGAGACTGTGCAGACCTACACCCTGTTAACTTGATACCCCTCTCACCACACACAACGCACAGTCAAATGCAAAACAAAGTACGAAAAAGGCCAAACAGAGACGCACAAAGTAAAATAAAACAAGAAGAATGAAACTGTGTTGTCATTTCACTGTGCTGGCAATACGCTGCTCTGTTTTTTTTCTTCCGGGGGTCTACGTGCTGACACGGCATTCTTTCTCTTTTCGTTTCTTGTCTACTGTTTGGTTGTTTTCGTTCATTCGTTCGTTCGTTCACATGCCGTCACCGCTTCATAAGGTGCAAACGTCTGGGCAGTTGAAACTTGTGCCATTCCTCTCGTCTGTGCGTTGTCAGACGATTGCGTTCTCTGTCGCTGAAACATGTACACGATGCTTGGATGACTGCGTTTACTGTGTCAGGCGCCATCAAGTGAACGCGCTTTGTTGTTCACTCCTTTTTTTTTTTTTGTTTCTTTACTCTTTTTGTTTGGTTCTTTCTCTCTTTCATTTCTATCCAGTGGTGCGGGGAGATGCTTCAAGCGCACGCTCACAATAACTAGGTTACCAGAGTTTGCCGTTCAACACTAGGATCTAACATGTTTTTTCTTCTTTTTTTGGGTCACTCCTTTCTTCGTGTGTTCTTCGCTGTGCCAGGTTCGAAACTGTTTACAAGGTCGCCATCGCATGTCTGTTGTACATCTCATGAATGACTTCCTTTTGTATCTTCTTTTTCTTCAGAGCCTCGAGTTTAGTTAGGTCGCTCAAGGTAATTTTCCTCAATTGAAGTCAACAAGTGCGTGATATGCATACTCACCTGTTTTTTTTTTCTTCCCAGGTGGAAAACCTCATCTGTGTTCCCACAACGTTGTGGCAGCACGTCTTGGGCACGTGCCGTGCATCTATTCTTTGGTCGCCAATCGCGTCTCACCGCCGGTCAGACACCCTTTTTCTTTTGATTATCATACCCTCTCTTCTCTCTCTCTCCCCCTCCCTATGTCACTTGCTGCAGTTTTCATTTTTTGGTCTCGTGTGCTGCCCAGCATAACCTCTGTGCTACTGTGCCCGGTACTTGGTTGTTGCCTCGGGTTTGAACCATCATCCTCATTGATTTTTTTCTTTTTCTCTTCTTCTTTTTTTCGCCGACTCGCCTTAACGCGCGCCTGGTGTTGTTTGGTGTTGGTTTCCACCTCGTCGACGCCACTTTTTTTTTTTATCATTTCTACTTTTTCCTCTTCTCGCGCCACATTGATCGCACTGTCGAGTTTGGCAATCACTTCTCTCTCCAAGGACGCATCAAACGCCATCAAAAAAAACACTAACAGTAACATCCCGTAAGCATTCTCGTGGAAAACTGCATAAGCAAGTCGTGCTTGTTGAAGTTAATCAAGAAGCAAGCACCATCAATTTCCAACCCTCGTAGCCTCCTTTGCAACAGCAAGGAAAAGAGAAAGGAGGACACTCAGACAGACTCACCGACGCACACAGACACACGCGCGCAGCGTCATCGCCTCGTCGGTGCACGTCTACACACACCGTTGATACACACCAAAAAGGTCCAGACGTCCAGACTTCATCCCATACACTGACAAGCAAACAAAAAGATGGACAACAGCGCCACTGACAAGATGGACAACCTCTCGCCGCTGACAGATCCGACGTATAACAAGACGTCGACTGCCGCATCACCCGATCAGGTCGAGCTCGCCACCACCGCCGCCACACGGCGGAAGAGCCGCGTCGACGACCCGGTCGGTGTGCCGCCGAAGCGGAACAAGTCCCCAGAGGCCAGCAACTCGACGTTCCCCGTTGCCGCAGGATTCACCGTCGGAAAGAGCAACGTCGTGCCCACCTCCAAGACGAAGAGCGCGGTGGACAAGGTCATGGACAACGATAGCGACGACGACGATGACAGTGATAGCATGAGTCTCGACAGCTTTGGCCTCCCCGAGTACGAAGAACGCTACCCGACCACGGTCGACCGCGCACGCGGCGAGATGTGCGTGCCGTGGAATATGCGCCACGTCGTCCAGAAGCGCCGTCGTTGCACCTTCTTCGCTTTTTTGCTGCAAGCGCAGTTCTGGAAGCAGTTCGAGTTCGCCACCCGCATTACCGCCATTGCCGTGCTCGTCCCCTCGGCCATCATTGCCGCCGGCTTCAAGAAGCCCTTTGTGTCTGCCTTCATGCCCATGTCCGCGTCGGTGCTGGCAGCAAAGGGCACAGTCGGCGAAGCCATTTGCTACATCTTCACCTGGATCCGTGCGGGATGCTTCTGGCTGCCGCTCGGCGTGATTGGTGGCGCGCTCAACCTCGGCCACCACATGGCGGGCTGGTGCATCTACTACACGGCCATGCTCTTCATCATGGCCGTCTTCACGGAGATGATGGTGCGACGCATTTGCCTGCTGCTGTTCAACAGCTGCATGGTCGGCCTGCTGGTGGACGTGAACCGCGGCGCGGTCTACTCGTGCCGCGTCATGGTGGACTGGTGCATCGGCACGGGGCTGTGCACGTGCGCCGCCTTCTTCCCCTACCCGATCTTTTGCAAAAAGGAGGCCCAGCGCCTGCTCGTCGATATTGCCAAGAACACCGGCACCGCCTTCCGTGGTCTCGTGTACTCGTTCTGGAGTCCCTCGAACATTGAGCGAAACATGGCCATGTCCAAGGTGCGCACCATGACGGAGTCGCTGGACGGCCTGCTCGCCGCGTTCGAGCACAGCCAGGCCTTCGCCTTCTACGAGTTCATGTTCGAGTCCACCGAGGTGCGTGAGATCCGTGACCTGAAGTTCAAGCTGTTCGAGAACCTGCGTGTCAACCTCAGCAGCATGACGCGCGTCCTGGACATGGTCGAGGACTCGCCCAGCTGCATCGACGACTCGGACCGCTCCAAGGCGTTTGGCGAGCTCCTCACGCCCCATCTGGACAACGTCGCCGCCGCGTTCGACGAGCTGATGGACGATCTGTCCCACGCCAAGACCCGCGACGCCGTCGCCTCGATCAAGCCGAGCGTCGACCAGCTCCGCGACCGCACGCATGAGCTGCAGGATGCCTACCGCCTGGCGCGTCGCATGCTCTTCTACGAACACACCTCGGACACGATCGAGGAGTTCGTGCCGCTCATGACTTTCTACCTGTTCACGGTCGTGTGCTTCCGCGACACGATTGAGCTGTACGAGATGAAGGTGCTCAAGTACAGCCCGAGTACGCTGAATACGTTCAAGCTGATCCTCACCAAGACCGCGTGGCAGCCGTTCATGGACAACATGCACTTCCTCAAGGAGCTCTTCACCAAGTGGAACCGCCGTGAGGTGCAGCGCGCTATTGAGGCGGCCAAGGTCAGTGGTGCCATGATTCTCACGATTGGCTTCTCGTTCCTCATCAAGGTCGAGAAGGCGTCCTTCTCGGGTCCGAACATTATCGCCTTCGTCTCCGGCTCCAACCCTGTTGAGGCCGTGCAGGCGTCCATTGTGCGATTGACCGGCTGTCTCATTGGTACCGTGCTGGGCTTCTTCGCCGGCACGTACTCGAAGACGCCGGTGCAGCGTGTCGCCTCGCTGTGCACGCTCATGTTCTGCGGTACGTTCCTCCGTAACGACAAGGAGTACGGCATCATGTCCGTGTACGCTATGTTCGTTCTCATTCCGCTCGACTCGATCTTGACGACCACCGTGGACGACACCATCCAGCGTATGAACCAGAACACGTTTGGTATCTTCATCTACCTCTTCGTCAGTATCCTCGTCTTCCCGCTGTCACCGAGCAAGATTCTGCGCATGAAGCGGTGCAACGTGCTCTTCCGCATGGACGAGGTCGTGGCGAAGCTCTCGGAGCTCTTCGTGACACCGCTGCGCGCGGAGAAGGCGCTTGGCCAGGTCTTTGGTGCCGATATGACCTCCATGCCCATCGCCGTGCCCGTCGACGACTCCGTCGCCACGAGCGACACCCCCACCACAATGCCCAGCCTGCCCGTGCTCTCGAATCGCTCCATCTACATGGTCCTCGGCAACGACGAGTGCATGGAGGATCTCAACAAGGGTGTGGCAGACATTATTCGTCGGCTCCGCGGCACGAAGGAGTTCATGGGCTTCGCCCACGACGAGCGCGGGCTGGTCGAGATTGACTACCCCGTCAAGGCCTGTAACGAAACCTATCAGCACATGTACCGCATGACGTTCTTGCTGAAGACCATGATCATGAGCTGGAATGTGATTCGTAGTCAGCGGGTGATGCACAGCGGCACGCGCCGCATGCTCAACAATCTGCACCGCGTCATGGAGGACTGCTCCCGCGCTTTCACCCGCTTCACCCACCTGATGACGCACATGGTGATGAGCCCCGCCGTCAACCTGGAGGGCGAGCTCATGAAGGCCATCCTGGACCTCGAGGAGTGCACCAAGGAGCTGAACCGCCGCAAGAGCCAGCTGATGCTCATGCTGATTCGCGACTCTGTCGTCGCGTACCGCTCCGGCCTCGCCGGCGGTGCGCTTCACAGCAGCGACGATGAGGATGGCGGCGCGGCACGCCGTCGGACGACGACCTGCGAGCCGGCGTCCAGTGCATTCGGCGACGACGACCCGGCCTTCCCGCGCATAGTCCGCCAGGCGACGACCCCCTTCTCTCCGGCCGAGGGCCGCGGATCGCACCTGAGCCGCCAGCACGGACTGCAACGCTTCAACACCTTCTCCGGCCACGAAATGTCGGCCATGTCGGGCAACGGGCACTTCCTCGGCTCGCCGACGACCCGCCGCGCGCCGCGCTACAGCCCCAACACGGTTGTGGTCGGCAACTTCCGCATGGTGCCCTCGCAGCGCAACGTGACGGTCAACCACATTCTGCAGCACCACCGCCAGCTCACGCAAGGCACCGAACACGATATCGCCTCCTCCAAGCACGACCTGGAGGCCCCCGTTCGCCTGCCGGCTGACTTTGACTTCCCCGTGTCCTCTGAGGATGCCGAGGGCCTGCACTCCTTCGGTCTCTGCCTGGAGATCTTCTCGGATGAGGCGAAGAAACTGATGATCTCGCTCGGCACCATGGTGGACCACCTCCGCTCGAAACTGTGACGCCGCTGAGGCCGTGCTCAAATCCATGACACGCGTCCGTGATGCGATCGTTGACCCTTCAAAAGATAAATATCTCGTATTTAACAGATCTGTTTTTTTTTTCTTTCTTTCTTTCTTTAGCGTCCCACCTTTCAGTACTAACAGTTGACAACACACACGCAAACTCTGCCTTCTCTCGGCTGGTATGCCATGGGTTCGCTCCACTTTTTTCCTGTTATTTTCCTCTTTTTTCCCCCTCTCTTTACCTCGCTTCTTTCGTGTAGCTGCACGCGTCACATTTTCTCCTTTTGTTGTAGTTTTTTTGTGAATCAAATATACCTATATTACACATGCCGTTTCTGTTCTACGAAGAACAAAGGAGCACTTGTTTCACGTTAAGCTCATGCTGATGATAGGCTGGCAAATCAGATGTTCTTCTTTTTTTTTTCTTCTCTTTTTCGTCGAAGAACTATCTTGCTCGTGATGTTGCTTTTTTTTTTTTACCTTGTTGATTTTTTTCTTTCAGATAACATTGACAGATTTTACCCCCACAATGTTTTTGTTTTCTTTGTGTTCCTCAAAGTATATTTGTTTTGTAGGCACTGTATCTTCACTTTCGACTCTAGGTCCTACTTTCCGATATCCTGAACAAAAGAGTATACATGTGCGCGTGATGTAGATTGAGAGTGTGGACACACACACACACACAGAGCAAATATTTCGCACCAATCCCCTCATTCCTCCTGTTTTTCTCACTAAAAAAGGTGAGAAGGAGGAGGAGGATGGACAACTAGACAAGACACGAGCGCAGGTCCGTGTTGATCAGCCTTGATCAGATGTGAAGTGCGGTTCGGCTGTTCACATTTCGACGCTACGGTGTCACGCTTGTGCCACAAGGCGGCAATATTTTGAAGCACAGCGATACGTATGTGTCATGAAGTCAATCAATACTATCCCATTCTCCTTTCTGCTTTCACCTCAACCTGTCTACCGATCTCAACTCGCTCTCCCTTTTTTTTCCTCTGCGCATGCACACACACACACGCACGCACACACATCGTTCAAGAAGAAAAACTCGTTGACCGTGCGCCACACGCAAAACCTGCGAGTTTCGTGGACGCGCCAAGTTGGCCTCACAACAGTATTTCCTTCTTGTTGTAGCTGTCCCTCTTTTTTCTTTTTCTCTGTGCAACCAGTTTCTACGAGTCGCTCATCGCCGCCTCTCTTTCTCCTCCTTTACCTTTTGATTGTTTGAAGAAATATTTTTTGACTTTTAACGACTGCCACTCCCGTTGTCGCGTATCGACTGTACTCTGCCTTTTGTTTTTTTGCGCGCGATTTCCGACGCTCGACACACCAGCCGGACGGTTCCTTTTCTTCTGCACAAGAGTACCTCCCTTGTTGTCATTCCCTCCTATTCACCCAGATACACCACCACCACCTTCACCACCACTGAAGAAGGAACCTGAGAAGTAGGCATCCTCAGCATCATGCGTCCCGTCTCCGCTGCCGCGTCCGCTGCCGCTTCCACTCGTGGGGATGACTCCGACACGGAAAGCAATCTCTCGGGCATCTCTATTGGCTCGCGCATCTCCTTCCCCGCGCACGGCGCTGGCGCGGATTTGGAGTCCATGGCGATGGTGGCTGCGTCCACCACCATTCCCCGCTCCACCGCGCCGTCGGAGGTTGGCGACCAGGATGGCGAGGCCATTGTCATTGACGAGGAAGCGAGCATTGCCGCCACGGTGAAGCAGTTCATCCTCACGGGCTACCCGCTCACCTTGTCTGCCCTGGCTCAGTTCTCGCTCAATGCGGTGATCATTGCGATCATTGGTCGCGTGCTCGGCGTCGAGGAGCTCGGCGGTGCCTCTCTGGCTCTCGGCTTGATTAACGCCACCGGCTTTGCCTTTGGCGCGGGTCTGTGCGGCGCGCTAGAGACTGTGCTGTCGCACGTGTACGGAAAGTTTGTGCGCGACCAAGAGGAAAAGGCGAAGCAGGAGGGGCGAGAGCTGGCGCACAACAGGTTCGACGACGACGCGCGCGTGCCCATGTACGGCATCTATGCGCAACGAATGGCCATTATTCTGTTGGTGACCGCCGTGCCGCTCGGCATCATTCTCTGTTACGCGGACTGGCTGATGCGCCTGGTCGGCGAGTCGGAGTCGGCGGTGTACTACACGGGCCTGTGGTGCCGCTACGGCATGTTCGGTATTCCTGCTGCGCTACTCTACCAGCTGCTGCAGCGTTACTACTCGTGCCAGCACATTACGAAGCCGCTTTCCGTGGCGATGCTGAGTGCCGCCGTGCTGAACCCCCTTTTCCAGCTGGCCGCGATCTACATGTTCGGCTTCACCGGGTCGCCGATTGCGTGGCTGCTTCTCATGTGCCTCATCTGTGCCGGTCTGCTGGGGTACCTCTTCTACTCGGGCCGCTACCGGCTGACGTGGTCCGGCTGGAGCAAGAAGAGCGTGAAGAACATTCCCGGCCTCCTCTCCATCGCGCTGCCCTCGATGGGTGTGATGCTGAGCGAGTGGGTTGCGCTGGAGATCAACGCCCTGGCGGCCGGCTTTGCGTCGCCGGTGGAGCTGGCCGGCTACTCGATCACGCTGCAGGTGTTTGGTCTCATGTGGGGCATCGGCTCCGGTGTGATTATCCTCACCTGCGTGTTTGTGGGCAACGCCATCGGCGCTGGCAAGCCTCTCCTCGGTCGCCGTGTGGCCTTCATTGGCATCGGCACTGTGTTTGTCATCTCCCTGATTGATGTGGTCATTATCCTCATCCTGGAGGACTACATTCCGTTCCTCTTCACGAACGACGAGGCGGCGATCGAGGTGTACAAGAAGCTCATGTACATTGTGCTGCCCTACCACGTCTTTGATGCCTTCCAGAGCACAGTCATGAGTATCATGCGTGGCTGTGAGCTGCAGCTGTTGGCCGCCGGCATCATTACGGTGGTCTTCTGTGTGGTGGGCATCCCCGTTAGTTTCACGCTCTTCTTCCACTATGACATTGGCGTCAAGGCACTCTGGATCGGCCCCTTCTTTGGTGTGCTCGTCGTGGGCTTCCCTACGTACATCTATGTTCTGCTGAAGCACATTGACTGGGCAAACCTGAAGGCTCACTCCGACGGTCCGGTCGTGGCGCAGCCCGCGCAGGATGTCACCATTGAGGGCTCGTGAGGAGGGAGTGGGCAGCGGAGAAACGGCGTCGTCACCGACGGTTAGTTGCCGTCATTGTGAGCATGTTGGTACCTGGTCGTGATGGAGGGTTTTTGTTGGTTCCTGTTGTTGTTTTGCCTTGGCGAATGGTGCGATTACTTCCCTGTCAGGAAAAAAAAAGTGAACAACCAATCACAACACAAATACAAAGTGGTGCTACTCCACGTGTGGTTCTGTTCGGATCTGAGATGACGCACGAACGACAAGGGGGGGGGGGGCGAGAGACGTGTGGGCTGTGTGCATCTGACCGTTTGTGAGCCGCGCACGGTTCCCATGAGGCGCGCTCGATTGTCCTCTCGCAGCTGTGGGGCAACACACACACACACAAAAAAAAAAAGACAGTGTCCACGCGTCCGTGGTGACGCCCAGTGGATTTTTGTTTTGGCCTGCCCACACGCACACGCACTCTTTGCCGCCTCATGTTCATCTGCCTCTCAAAGCTTCTTTCCTCAACTCTCACTTTGCCTTGTTTCTGCTGGTTTGTTTCTTGTACTCTGTGTCACCTCTGTATTATCTCCTCCTCTGGAATCTCAGTGTTTTTCTTTTCTTTCAAATCTGATCTGACTATCCTTACCTCACCAGCATACACACACCATTGCAGCGCAATCATGAGCACCGTGGACGCCCCGACTACAGGTACTCCTCTGGAGAAGAAGTCTGTCGCGGACGAGGCGCCCGTTGCGAGCGACGCGCCAGCCGCCGAGGAGAAGGCGGCCGTGCAAGAGCACGTCGACATTCTCTACGATGACACGACAACGGAGGACCAGCTTGAGCTGCCGTCGGATTGCTTTCTGCTCCCCAAGCAGAACCCTGGCTTTCAAATCCCGTACTACCTCACCTCGGAGATCGAGGTGAACAAAATCCGTCCGCCGGCCGTTGTCAAGACGTGGGAGCAGCGGTACGATGAGCTCGACGAGAAGCAAAAGCAGGCCTTCATTCAGTACAAGGAAAAGGTGAAGGCGGCCGAGTGGTACAACGCGGAGAAGCAGGACGACTGGTGCCTGCTTCGCTACCTCAAGGCGCGCAGCTTTGACTTGACCAAGTCGTTCAACATGCTGGAGAACTCGGTCAAGTGGCGCGCAGAAACCGGCGCCGACGACTGGAAGTGCGAGATTTGCTGGAAGGATCCGACGCAGCACTGTGGCCAGTTTGTCGGGTGGGATCTGCAGCACCGCCCCGTCATGATGATGTCCATGCGGTGGGGGCCCGAGCGAAAGCACCCCCTGCAGCACATGGTCGCCTGCTTCAACCACCTCATCAAGCAGATGCCCGTTGGCGTGGAGCAGTGGGTCTGCGTCACCGACTTTGAGAGCTACTCGCACCTGAGGGATGGCAAGCCGTCCATGGGCCTCAGCGTCATTCGCACGATCCAGGACCACTACCCGGAGCGACTGGGCAAGATGATCCTTGTCAACCCGCCCACGATGTTCTGGGTGCTGTACAAGCTTTTCTACCCCGCCATTGACCCCGTCACCCGCACCAAGGTGGACTTTGTCTACTCCGAGGACAAGCCCAGTGCCTTCGACATTTTTCCCTCGCTGTTCCCGTCACGCCTCTGCGGGTTCCTCTACGACACCTACAACCGCAGTAAGCACAACTTGCCCGCCAAGCCGCTGGTGTGGTACCCGGACGCGGAAGGGTACCCGACCAACTACGACGAGCGCAAGGAGCAGATGAAGAACAACAAGGGGAAGCTGAAGGAGCAGAAGAAGGAGAGCGAGGAGATGCGCAAGACCGAAAAGCGCGAGGCTGACGAGGTGCGCAAGGCCGAGAAGAAGGAGCAGTCTGAGGCCGCCAAGAGTGAGAAGTCCGACAAGAAGAAACAGAAGAGCTCCAAGAAGGGCGCCAAGGACCACGTCGAGGGAGCTTCCAGCGTGGGTGCCGGTGAAGTCACCGCCGAGGGCGACGATGCATCGGCTGCAGCGAATGGGGCAGGCGACAACGGGCCATCCACCACAGGCGGAGACGGTGGCGGCACGCGCACCGATTGAACTCCGAACCAACAAAGATGAAAGAGAGGAAGAAAAGTTGACTGACACGGAGGCGCCATCGTTCATTCTCGCTTATT
The DNA here is from genome assembly GCA_030849645.1 of Wallacemonas sp. Wsd. Taxonomy (NCBI): domain Eukaryota; phylum Euglenozoa; class Kinetoplastea; order Trypanosomatida; family Trypanosomatidae; genus Wallacemonas; species Wallacemonas sp. Wsd. The sequence goes on along the minus strand of JASANQ010001284.1, from coordinate 68,875 downwards.
TGCCTTCTCATTTTTGATTGCTTGACACTGGCCTTGCTTTAATTTGCTCATAGCACCATTTCATATGCTCGATGTACTCTTTGCACGAAACAACAATAATAATAAAAACGCGCTATGCGAAAACAAGTAGCAAAACAGTAAACACCGCTCCGTCCACCATGGCAGCAATACCACAACAGCGTCTCCGACCAAGGTGCTGACATCAACCGGTGGAAGCAACAACAACAATAACAAGAGCCGTCAAGGCACTGTCGCCACCCCTTGGCATGTTAAACATGCGACCTCTTTTTTTTTTTTCCTCCTCACTCAGTTTAGTGGCGTTTGGTGGACAAACAACGAACAGCTTGGTTGGTTTTCCCTCACGTTGACATCTTCACCTCCCCCACTCTCTCCTCCGTCTGCACACACAAAAAGAGTGAGAGTCCAGAAACCTGCTTCGCTAGAGCGAGTAGAAATGGCACTCATTGCCGAAGACAACTACTTCAATGCCCGTCTGCACGAGATAAACGATGAAATGCAAAAGCTTTTAGATCGCACGTCGCGTCAGCGCGACGACTTGCTGAGACCATCGCCGTCCTTGTCCGCGGTGACGTCGCCGTCCGCCACACGACCTGATGACGCGCGGCACGCAAAGCCGTCGGATGCACCGATGCCGGCCTCCTTGACCGCGCTGGGGCCGCTCGAGCGTGCCTTTGTCGAGCAGGAGATGCGCCAGCTGTGCCGCGAGGAGATGACGCGCTGGATGGCGACGGACTTCCCGAAGATGGTGACCCAGGCCGTCGAGCGAGAGGTCGAGAAGCGCCTCGCCGACGTGCTGCGCTCCACGGAAAAGATGCAAGACAGCCAAGACGCGAGTGCCGCCGCTGTGACTAACTTACAAAAAGAGTGGAAAGACGCGCTTCGCGAGCTCCAGGAGGCGTCCCGGCAGGCGGAGCTCCATCAGCGACGCTTGGAAAGCACGCTGCGCGCGGAGACGGAGCGGTACGTGAGTGCCTGGCGCACCGACATGGACCTCATGAAGGACACCATCAGCGGTGTCGAGCGCAACGCCGCCCTGCTTGAGCGGCGCGAGGAGAAGCGCGTCGCGGCGCTGGCCGAGCGCCACCTCCACATGGTGCACGACAAGCTTTCCGCGCTGTCCGGCGAGGTGGAGTCGTGGAAGGCGGAGCTCTACGGTCTGCTCCGGCAGGAAGTGGCCACCTGGCGCGAGCAACGCGTGGAGCTCGACGCGCAGCTCGCGCGGTGCGAAGGGGCACAGCGCGCGCAGGTGGAGGCCACAGCGCACCACACCGTCAGCGTGACGCGCCTGCTCGAGGGCGACGTGGAGCAGCGCGCTGAAATGCGGCGCTGCCGGCGCGACGTGAATCGGCTGGAGATGCTGGTGCAGTGCGCGGGCGTGAGCGAGTCGGGGGCCGCGCGGCTGGAGCGGGCCGCCGCGCACGAGAGCGCCTCCGCGTCGCTGCCCGCCCCGGCGATTGTACAGGAGCTCTTCCTCGCCCAGGATCGCCTCGGCTTTCTCGCGGGTCGCGTCGAGGCGATGGAGCGTCGTCTTCACCAGGTCGATCACTTTCTCCTCGTCCAGGCACAGCAGTTGCCGCAGCGTGGTATGAGTCGTGGTGGTGGTGGTATTGGTGGTGGCGAGCAGGCGGCACCGCATGCCTGGGATGCCTTCTCCACGCCGTGGCCCGCGCACAGCGCACACAGGGAGGCACCCCGCATGACCTCTGCCACCACCACCACTAGTGCGGCCTTCGGGGACAGCAGCCAGCCGACACGCCGCAGCCCCACAGGCCAGCCCGAGGTCGCGGAGACGAGGCCGACCGGCGCCTCTTCCTTGCGCAGCGGCAGCGACGGCGCAGCCCAGCAGCAACCGCTGGAGGCCCCGCACTCCGCCGGCCGCCATCCGCAAACGGCGGACGTCGATCGGCCGATGCCAACCTCGACGGCGGCGGCGGCGGCGGCAGGACCACGCGGCACCCCCTTGGCGGAGAGGCTGGCCCGTCGCGGCTACCTGGCCGCGGACAGCCGCCCGCTGGCGCAGCGCCGTCCTCCACCGGTCGTCCTCCCCGCGAGCAGCGGCTCCGACGTGGGCGAGGCGCTCGACGAGGCGGCCGACGTCGACTCGTACGTCAGCGCGACTCCCGCCCTCGCCTCCCAGTCGCCGGCGCAACACAGCAGCCGGTTCTCCTCGCCTCTCGGGCTCGCGAGCTCTCGGCACAGCTCACAGCGCCCGGCCTCGCGGTCGCCGCGCGAGCGGGACGGCGCCTTTGAGAGCGGACGTGCCGCACCGGAGTCGGTCTCGGTGACGCCACACGACTCCTACATGAGCGCGTCGGCCTCGCGCCGCGGGTCACCCGCGCCGTCCCAGAGCGCGGCCTCGCAGGGCCAGTACACGCCCGCACCGGGGAGTGACACCGAGAGTGATATTTCAAATCAGAAACTTTCGAGGCTTGCATTAGATTAAGACCTCCTCTGTCTCTCTCGCTCACTTTTTTCGGCCTTTTCTCTTCCCCTTGTATGTTTCCCTTTTCCCTCCGCCCTTTCCTACAAACCATCGTTAGACGCACACCTAGATTTTTTTGTTTTCGTATTTTGGCGAATGACTCACATTCTGGTTCTCGCTTTTTTTTTTGTTTTCTTTTTTTTTTCCTCCCCCTTCTACATTGTGAACTTGTTGGACCTCTTTCCTTGTTCACCTCTTTTCGTGAGATTCACTAGACTGATTGAAACAGAGCGCTAACGAAACGAAGAAAAAAAGATGCGATTCAATCGCATAGACACACCACACAATTGGTGTCCTTAGGTTCATGCCCAAGTTTGCTTTCGTCTCTTCCTCCTTATTGTCCACCCAGATCGCCACGCGTGGCACGCGACACGTATGCCCATTTTCTTCACCACTATGCGTCTCTCTCTCTCTCTCTCTCTCTCTCTTTCTCTTTCAACTGATATCACGCCTATCTATATTGTCTCACTGTTCACCCGCAAAAAAAAGTCGTTCGAAGAGTTTCCTTTGTCGTTCACGTGCACCCGTACAGCTCGCGTAGCACAAAACACACAACACACACTCACAAACCAAAAAAAAAAAGAAAAAATCATGTCCGCCTCAGCAGTGGCTTTGGTCGTGGAGGGTGACTCCGCCAAGTCGGGCTTCATCCGCGAGTCGCGCACCGTCAAGATCCCGCACCACCGCTTCCCCCCTCTCAAAAAGGTCTGGATGGAGGTCTACACGCCTATTGTCGAGCAGTGCAAGCTTGAGATCCGAATGAACCTCAAAAGCCGCTGCGTCGAGCTGCGGACGTCGCCGCACACGGCGGAGGCGGTCGGCACGATGATCAAGAACCAGACTGACGTGGCAGGTGCCAGCAAGGTGATGCTGCAGAAGGCGGAGGACTTCATCAAGGCGGTGATTGCCGGCTTCGACGTGAAGGACGCGATTGCGCTCCTGCGTATGGATGACGTGTTTATTGAGGGCTTCGAGATCAAGGATGTCCGCGCCAACCTTCAGGGCGACAATCTTTCCCGTTGCATCGGTCGTCTGAGTGGCTCCCACGGCAAGACCAAGTACACCATCGAGAACGTCACGCGCACGCGTATTGTCATTGCGGACACGCGCATTTGGATCATGGGCACCACCCAGAACATTCGCGTCGCTCGTGATGCCCTTTGCGATCTCATCCGTGGTAGCCCCGCTGCGAAGGTGTACACGCGCATCCGCTCCGTCATGAACCGTGTGAACAACACGTTCTAAAACCGCGTGCCTGATTTGGTGCCACGTTTTCTTTTGTTTGTTTGTTTTTTGTTGTTGCCGCTGTCGTTGATGTGGCAGAGCACGCGCCAAGACAGTGCCAGCAATAGGAGGAAAAAAAGCAACCGACAGGCATTGCCGATGTTTTCCCGCTCTTTTTTGCGCTTCTTAAAACAGTTTCGTTTAATGCACTCAGTGGAGTCCAGTCTAATCAGTCAATGATGAATAACATCCTCCCCAAGAAAAAGCAGAAGAACGAGGAGGAGAGTGAATCGGAGTGCATTGCGTCACTGAAACGGTCGTGCTGGAGAAGTCACGCGTTGCTTCTCCAGTCTTTTCCTCTTTCTTCACTCCGCGTCTCCTGGTGCCAACATGTCGCTGTTCCTGCACACGTGTCTTGCACTACGTGCTCACATGACGATAACAAGGATGAGGCCGCCAGTGGATAATGGGCCTTCCATGATGTATCGCCACCTGTGTGCGGACCACTGTTGCAGACAGGAAGTATCGACAGCTCGTGAGCGCTTACAGTTTACTCACAATGTGTGAACTGACAGAACATTCTTCCTCTCTTCCCCTTTTCCATTCCTCTTCGCCTTATTGCCGTGAGAGAAAGAAAGAAAAAAAGAGGGAGACACAGCGTGCATAGTGGAGACTTCGCTAGGCCTCCTCTGTCCCCTTCTCGTGGTGTGCCACTCTTCTCTCTCTCTCCCCCCCCCCTTTCACTTCACACACACACACATATATATATATATACGTATTTGTCATCCTAGATGGCTGAGGCACGCGCAGCGCTCTACGCGCAACAGACAGGCCTAACAGCGTACCTGCACCTCATTTCATCCTCGCTCGATGAGCTCGAAGGCCTGGCAGTGGGCCAGCGAGTGCCAGAGGTCAGTGAGGCGTCCGAGGGCGGTGCCACCCGCCGCGAGACCTCTGCCAATTCGTTCCTCGACGCGGCTGCGTCCGCGCTCAGCGCCGGCCTCCTTTACACCAGTGGCGGTGCGAGTGAGTCGGCAACGCCCCACGCGCGTCCGCCACGCGGCAAACTCGCGCGGGGTGGTGGGCTCGGCGAGGAGCGCAGCGGCACCGTCCCCGTCAGTGGTGGTGGTGGTGGTGGTGGACGAGGCCCTCAGGTCGTTGGCGATGCCACCTTTAGCACCCGCGACGCCGCCGTCAAGGCGGAGGTGTGTCGCACCCTCTCCGACTTCACGGCGGACATGCGCGACGGGCACCTGGCCCTACCTGCGGAGCTGTCGTGGAAGGAGGCTGTGTCCGGCCACGACTGGCTCGGCGTCTCTCTTGCCTTTCGGACCGCCCACAGTCTGCGAGACGATGCGGCGCGCGCGTTTGCCAACTATCAGAGCCGCGTCGCCGACACACCGAGTGCCTCTCTGCCACCCGCCGGCAGCGGCTCGCGTGGCGGCTCGCTCTCGAGGCACGCGCGGCTGACCGCGAGCGATGTCGCCGCACAGAGAAGCGCGTTCTTCCACGCACTTCTGACGCCTGCCACGACGTCGGACACCGCCGCCGCTGGGGTGGTCAGCCGCCCCTCGTTTAACGCGGAGGCTGAGGGGTTTGCACGGTTCTTTCTCCACGCCCATTGCGCGGACTTTCCGGACACTCTCTGGCATCAGGCCCTGACGCTGGCGCGCACGGCCGTCCACGTCGCGGCCCAGTCCGAGGACGTCCCGCGGCCGCTCCGGTTGGATGTGGTTGTTCTCCGGTGTCTTCTGCTGCACACGGCGGCGCCGACCGCCCTCGGCCTCGTCAGCACGTTCCGCAATCCAGCGGTCCGCACCTTGGCCACGGCGGCTGTCTGCCAGGACAGGGGTGAGATCCCTCGCGATGTGGTCGAGGAGGTGCTCCAGATGGAGTCTTTGGTGGCCATGCGCGTGGCGGAAGTCCGCCACGTGGATGACGCCTGTGCGCCACCATCGCTGCTCGTCGCCGTCGTGCACGCCAAGTCTTTTTGGTTGTGGGCCTCGCCTCGCTACAGTGGCGCGTGGACACAGTACTACATGGAGGAACAGCTTCCCCTCTAGCCCCGCCTTGTTGTTGTTGTTGTCTTGTTTTGGTTTGCTTATTTTTCGCTTGTCTGTGTTTTCCACCGAGTGCATTCACATCGCCCATCCTCCCAAAAAAAGAAAAATACATATATATAAAATGGCATCGACCTTTTTTTTTTTCCTTCTTCCCCTCTCTCAGGCCTCTTCGGTCCGTTCCGCCACGCCAGTCCGACAGCTTGAGAATACAGGCCTACATGCACACACGCATTGTCTCCTCTACGGATAGTTCCTTCACTTCTCTCCCCTTCTCCCCCCCCCCCCTCTCTCTCTCACGCACACACTCTCTTTACTCTTTTTGTACCAATTGCATACTTGCCCTTTCATTGTGTTTTCCCTTCACTTCCTGACACATCCATTAGAAAACCCTCTAGGTATCATCAAGTTCTACACACTCACCTACTAGTTCTCTATCTGAACACAAATATCCCTGAGTCACACCCCGACGTGCTGGTCTCACAGGGAAACTGAACAAGTACAAGTATAATAATATCTAAGTTTCTCTCTTTTCACTCTTTTTTTTTTTCTTTTTTTCTTTACCTTTTTTGAATAAAAATTTTTCCGGAGTGAGTCAACTGTCGTTTACACAGCGTCGTCACTCGTCTCTGTTTATTGCTTTCTTTTTTTCACTCGCATGCAATGCCGGTGAACACTCCCTTGTCTGCGTCTCAGCACGCAGGCTCCACCAAAAATCCGCAAGGCGGTGGCATGTGCCCAACCACGAAGCCGCAACTTGCGATGCCCACCGGAACGCGTTACCAGGTATCTGACCGTGGCTCCCTTAGCGGCGTGAAGCCCTGCACGTCGGTCATGGAAACAGAGACGTTTCTGACCTCAGGAACAACCAACGGAGGCGACTGCACGAGCATGCTGTCGCCCATCACAAAGAGCATTGGCACCGCCGAGGACAACAGCACCACGACCCAGCCCCCGACTCAGTTTGGGAGCAGCGTGATTGTCGTGCCCGCGTCTGAGCACCACGCGGCAATGGCAGCCTCCGCAACGGATGCACCCCCCGCCGCCGCCGGCGCCGCGACGACATCAGCCCGGAGTGCCGACAAGCCGACAAGCGCCGCCTTGTCGAGCGTCTGTCCGCCAAAGCTCCCCGACGGTGTGGACTGCTGCCCGATTCCTCGCTGGAACTGGTCGCAGAGCCAGAGCAGCAAGCGCCGAGAGTCCACCAGCTCTGGCGCGTACTCGTCGGCGCATCAGTCACAGGGCAGCAAGATCGGTGCGTCTGCTTTCGGCGTCACGGAGGCGAACCGCGAAGCTATGGAGAACCTGTCCCCATTCAAGCAGTGGGAGTTCACACGGTTTCTCGCCCCGCAGAATGACGCTGAGCCGGGCGCGGGCCAGCGGGAGTCGTGCATGAAGCCGACCATGGTGCTCGATCTTGACGAAACACTCGTGCACACCTCCACCGAGCTCATGACCGACGCTGACGCGATTGTCACTGTCCACGTCCCGGCAAAGCAGTCCCCGTGTGGTCGCAGCAGCTCGTACATGATGTACATCAAGTACCGTCACAGTCTTCAAAAGTTTCTTCAGTACTGTCTCGAGCACTACGACGTCATCGTCTTCACAGCCAGCCGCAACTACTACGCATCCGCCATCGTGGAGCGACTCGAGGCGGACATGCCAGGCATTCGCTTCGTCGGCCCAGAGATGCACTCAGCAGGCGCCCGCCACAACAACACCATCACCCTCCTCAGCCGCGATCACTGCACGCCGACAAACGCCGGCTACGTCAAGGACCTCTTCCTGCTCGGTTGCGACCTGCGCCGCACTGTGCTCATCGACAACAACATTGTGTGCGGTGCGTTCCAGCCGTACAACTTTATCCACATCAAGGACTTTGCCCGCCGCCCGCAGGCGGATGGCGCGAAGAGTGTCGAATCTGCGAAGCACGACGCGGAGAAGGGGATGGTGCTCGCCGGGTCCTCCAGCCAGCTCAGCGCTCCGGCACGGCTGGCACCGTCGTCCAGTGCCTCCAGTGCGATCTCCACGAACGCCCTGGTCTGGGTTGATCCGAATGATACGGTGCTCGACGAGCTGATTGCTCCTGGTGGTCTCCTCGAGTACATTGCCAAGTGCGACGACATCCCAGAGGGTCTTCGGCGTGTTCTCGCCGATTCCATCGCCAAACAGACTCGCACGGAGAAACACGCCGCTCCGCAACGGCAGTAGTCAGCACATTCGCGAAGCGTGCATGCTTGACATGATATGGGAAGCCTCTTCTTGCCACGCGGCAAGACTATACAAAGAAAATTGAAGCAAGCGCATGCACGCCAAACCATCATGATAGTCGTACTTTGTGTCTCTGCGTTGTTTTTTCTTTCTTTGGAATGGTTCTGTATATTTCTCGTTGTTTTTTTTTTCTTCCTATAACTCACCTTTTCTGCGCTCGCTTGTTAAACACACTTTTTTTCCTCCTTTTTTTTTTCCTCTCTGCCTTTTTTTGTTTTCTTGTTTCTTTGTGGCCTTCATCGCATTTCAATATATATATATATGAGTTCGTCAATTTTTGTTTTTGACCCTTCATCTCTTTCCCTCCCCTCCCAATGCATTCATTTCTCTCTTATGCGTTGACATTGAATTGTTTGTTTTGTTCTTTTCTGATCCTCTCTTTTTGTCTTGTTTTTTCTCCTTTTTAAGCTGTTAGTTCGTTCATTTCGCTATTGTTCCCCCCACCCCCCTTCTTTCTCTTCATTCTTTCACTTTCTTCGTGCCCGTCATACAATTCGTCACGTGCCGCCGAACTGTATTACTAGAAGGAGAAGAGTTTCTCTTTTTTTTTTTCTCTTGCGTTGTTATGCGACAAGAGTTTCCCAAAAAGATCAACTGGTAAAAATAGCCGTCTCCGCCAACTGGATATGCGAGATCTTGATGCCTCAACAGACAATTCCATCTCACGGCTCACGATTGGAAGAATGCGTGCCGTCGTCACGGATTGCCGGTTGAACGCAGGTCATGCTTACGTGCTATTCAACAGCAACGAAAAAAAAAATAGAATAGCAACAACAGGTAGAGACCTTGTTTATTCGTTGTGGCTTATTCTTTGTTTGCTTGTTTTGGCTCTCAGATTATATTCGCTGTGGAGGGAAGCAATGACATTTTGTTTGTTCTTTCAAACTTCCTTTTTTACCATCTATTTCTGTTGTTTTGGTTTGGCTTTTTTTTCATTTTTATTTTTCTCTTCACGCTTACGATGCACTCGAGAACTGCCAAACGACGGCTCGCTCTCCGGATCTGTTGGTGCGTCATCCCACACACACACATACGCACACACAGCCGAGCTTCTATTTTTCTATTTCTCCACTCTAGTGCTGATCTGTTCTCCTCTCCCTTCACAGTTGCCCTCGATGGCGCCGTGGCAGAGCAAAGACAACGTCTCGTGATGTCCTGGCTGAGCTGAGTCCACTGTTGCCTGTACTGCACTAGAGGGAGTTTTGTAGAATAAGAAGAAGAGAGCAACATATTCAATGCAGATGATGTGCTTCATCGTAGCGTGATAGTGATAATAGTAATAAGAGGAATAAGAATTGAGGAGCTTATCACACAAGCTTTTTTTTTTTATTCCTCCCTCTTTTTGTTGTTGTTTTTCTGCAGCTTTTGTTAGTGTTTTTTTACACATTTTTTGCTTTTGCTTTTTTTTTTATCTCCATTGACTGGCAATGATCAACCATTCTCCCAGTTTTGTTTTCAGCGGTTCCTGGTTGTTCTTTTTTCCACATTTTTTTTTTGTTTTCTCCTCCAGAAGCGAGTTCAAGCATGGAAAGGTACCATCATACAACCCTGCTGGACTGGATGCGTCGTATTCCACTCACCGGAACTACGAATTATCTTAGTGTTTGTCTTCCATGTCACCACAACTGTGCGTCCACCAGCGAAGCATTGTCAGTGTGATCAGCATGCATGTGTTCATACGTCTGCATCTTCACGCGGTACCTCGATTTAACTAACTTTTCGCTGACCTTTATATTTGTTTACTTCTCTTTATTTTCCTCATTTTACCTTTTGGTTTCCTTCCTTTTTTTTTTTTCTCTTCCTCTTATGAAGTCGCGCCGATTGAACGTCGATCGGAGCTGGTCAGTGACACAAACCTCGTCGTGCGTGCGTGCGTGTGGAGGGCACACCGCCACAATGTGCGACGCTTCTTCTACTCTTTTTTATGGGCATGGGTTTACCTCGCCGCTTTTACCTTCTTGTTTCACCTTGTTGGGCCTTTATTGGTTCGGCCAATCTATGATTGGTTGTCGAATAAAACGCCGGTCATGCATGCATTGACCATTTTTTTTTCTCTGTCTGACGCGTTCCGCATCAAGCGCCTTCACAAATTGCGTCTTCTGCAATGCTCAATAACTCAGTTAATTGCATGTTTCTATTTTTGTTATTGATGTTGTTTTTGCCGAAAACAGAGATATCCGAAGAGTTCCTTTTTTTTTCTTCTTTTTTCTTCTTTCCCTTTTTCTTTCTTTCTTTTTGACGTACGAAACTGGAGTTTGCCTTGCTTTTTTTTTTTTTTAAGTGACGAGATAGCTTCGGTTCCAAGTGTCAGCTACAGGCTCGACCTTGCGTACGCCCACCGACTGAACTGGGTCACGAACCTCACTCGCTCTGTGCGAAATGTGTATCTTGTCCACGCAAAAAAAAAAAAAAAGTGACAGCATTTCACGCGGCAAACACGACAAGGTAAATATGTGTCCTCATTTGCTCCTCTACGTCATAGTTTTTTTTTTTTTTGTAGCTTGATTTTTTTTTCTTTCACATGATTCTTGCTCTGTTTCACTTCTTCCATTTTTGGTTTGTTTCCCATCCTAGCAGTCCACCCGAACTCGTCGAGAGAATACGTGGGTCTACAGAGTCTGCTCGCAGAGCTCTGTATTTCGGGGGGTAGAGGGGCCACCGTCCTCCCTGTACTCTCTCTATTTGTGTCGGTTCGGAGTAGTTCCCTTTCTCCCCCCCCCCCCCCAACAAAGGGCCTTCGCAACTACCCAACACATGGCGAATATCACCTATCCGTCTTTATTTATACCCTGTGCCAAGCGTTGTTTTTCTTCTTCGGCTCTTCGCACACATTTTCTTGACAGATTTTAACAACACGTAGCCCGCAGAGCCCCTTGTATTTGCTCCAAATTGAAACAAAGGACGAAGAGGTGTAAAGTGGACTGTGTTGTTGATCCTGGGAATTTTTCCACACCTACGAGTGTCAACTGTTTTTTTCTCCTGATCTTTCTTTCTCACCAACTCTCACAGCCCCTTGTTTTGGTATTCAAATTACTACGTGTGTGAGTTGTGCTATGTATTAGACGGCGCAGAGTATCACACAGGATTCGCGTCAAATGCTGTTTTTTTTTTTTGGAGAAGTTGCTTAAAAAAGAATCTAGACATTGTCAATCGCTCATCTTCACCGACGGTCCTCTTGGTTCTTGTTTTGTTTTGTTTTCCATCTTTTCTTGCGCTTTTTTTTTTGTTCTTTTTTTTTGTGTGTGAGTAGTGTTTCCCACTCAAAATGAAAAAAAAAAAGAAAGAGTTATCGAACGATGTGTCTTAATCATCGTTGAGCACATCTTGTCCCCACGTTATATACGCACACAGGCCGTTTGCTTTTTTTTTCTCCATCCCGCATGTGCTCGTTGTTTCCTCTGTTACTGTTGTACAAAATACGGTCTCATAAAAAAAAACTCGGAAAAATACCGCTATCATACTCTTGCATTGTCAAGCGCATCCAATGTGCCAATGCAATGGACAGGTGCGACGTGAGAGGGGGCACGTCGCAGAGGGGGGATGCACTGCGATAATGTATCCCTGCGCTGGCCGTGTTGTGACCTCAACGCCAAAACGATAGGCACGGTTTCTCTTTCACCGCGCTGATCCTCTTCGGATCACGAAAGACGATTTGAAACTCAGCTTTGTGAGCCACGCGCGCATGTTTGTCTCCTCGACTGCGCGCACAGGCTCCTTACCGCGCGGGACACTGTTTACATCTTTCTGTGATCATTCACACACCACTCCTTCATCATCTCCTCCCGCGTCTTTTTTTTTTTTCATTTCATTTCATTTCAATGTATTTTTGGGCGGGGTTAGCATCTCCACTCATACACATCAGATTCTCCTGAGCGTACGTGTGTGGACGTGAGCCAGAAATAGATCAAACAAGGCAAACGCTGAATACTATAGAGACAAGAAGTGGGCCGCGAGCAACAGCAGCACGATGCTGTCCAAGGTACACCGGATTGAGTTGCACAACTTCAAGAGTTATGCCGGCGACGTCACGATTGGTCCGTTCAAGGACTTCACCTGCATCGTCGGCCCCAACGGAGCGGGCAAGTCGAACCTCATGGACGCGCTGAGCTTCGTCCTCAGCACCACCAACATGGCCTCCATGCGCGGTCGCAGCATCACCGACATGATCAATCGCAAGGCCGCTCAGCAAGACGACTGCGCGGTCACCATTGTGCTCCGCCACCCTCCGTCCCGCCCGTCCAAGAGCGCTGCCACGGCAGACAAGGAGGCCGGCCTCGTCGAGACCAGCTTCACCCGCCGCGTCGATCACAAGGGCACCATTGCGCTTCAGGTCAACCACAAGGCAGTGACGGAAAAGCAGTTCCACGCTCTGCTCGAGACCCACCGCATCGGCAAGCGCGTCAACACGTTCCTGGTGTTCCAGCACGAGGTGGAGGCGGTCGCGCAAAAAAAAGCCAAGGAGCTGACCGAGCTGCTGGAGCAGGTCAGTGGCAGTGGCGAGCTGAAGCACGACTACAACGCCAAGAAGACCACCCTGGCCTCCGCCAACGAGGCGCTGACCGCGGCCTCCGTGGAGAAGCGTGGCGCGACCGTTGCCGCGCAGCAGCTCCGTCTCGCCAAGAAGGAGGCTGACAAGTACGAGGAGCTGAGCCGACGGTGCGCGCAGGAAAAGTGCGACGTCGCCTTGATTGAGCTCTTCCACGTCGAGACCGAGCTCCAGAAGCAGAAGCAGGAGCTCCACCGCTTTAACGAGAACCTCGCCAAGCTGGAGCAGAGCGTCACCTCCGCGCAAGGCGCGCGCGAGATGAAGCACAAGTACGCGGACCTCCACAAGACGTACCTCGAGGACCTCAAGAAGCACCGCAAGGCCGGCGATGAACTCCGCACCAAGCGCAACACGATGGACCGCATCAGCGCCGCACTCGGCCACCTGACACGTAAGTACGACGCGCAGCACCTCGAACTGGAGCGCCTCAAGAAGACGGAGACGGTTCGCTCCGCGGAGCTCAAGCGCCTGGAGGCGCAGCGCGACAAGCAAGCGGCGCTCATGGCCGCGTTGGACCAGCAGGTGGAGAAGGACGCGCAGGAGCAGGCCAAGCTCACGGCGTCGCTCAGCGGCGAGCAGTTGGCCGAGTACCGCCGGCTGCGCAAGGAGGCCGACTGCGAGACGGTCACGCGGCGCCAGCAACTGGAAACCGTCAAGCGGCAGCGCGAATTTGCCGAGAAGAGCCTGAAGCAGTGCGCAATGGGCAAGGAGAACCAGAAGCAGCACCGCGTCGAGCTCGGTCAGTCTGTGGAGCGCGCGGTGGCCTACGAAAAGGAGCTCGAGCAGCGCCTGAAGGATTTGCACGAGTCCGCTTCGAGCCTGGAGAAGCAGATTGCCGACGCGCGCGAGAGCCTCTCTCAGCTACAGCGCAAGAACGGCGAGCGCGAGTCAGAGCTGGCGCGCATTACGGAGCAGATGCACGAATTCCGCAGCGTCCGCGACATGGACAAGCAGAACAGTCGCCTCGCCGACGCGCAGCAGGCGTTGCGCGCGCTCTTCCCGATCCGCGGCCGCCTGGTGGACCTCTGCACCATCCTCAACGACAAGTACCGCAACGCCGTCACCGTGGCCATGGGTCGCAACCTCGAGGCCTTGGTGGTCGACACGAGGGCCGTTGCGATTGCCTGCGTGCGGTACCTCAAGGAGCAGCGCATGCCCCCCATGACCTTTCTCCCCCTGGATGCCGTCGAGGGCAGCGCCCCGGACGATCGCCTGCGCGCCTTTGGCGGCACGTGCAAGCTGGTGGCCGACGTGCTGAGCTACGAGGCCTACCTCGAGCCCGCCGTGCGCTTCGCCGTGGGCCAGACCCTCGTGTGCGACACAATCGGCGAGGCCAAGCAGATCGCGTACGGACGCCCCAATGGCGAGCGGTTCAAGGTGGTGACGGTGGACGGCAACGTGCTGCTCAAGAACGGCTCGCTGCAGGGCGGTCTCGCCGCGGTCCAGAGCCGCGCGCGCAAGTGGGACGAGAAGAAGTACCAGGACCTCCGCGCCGCGCGTGACCGTCTCGTGAGCGAGGCCGCCGCAGCCGGCGAGGCGGAGCTCGCGCGCGCCACGATTGCGATCCGCGACATGGAAACCCGACTGGAGTTCACGCACGGTCGCGTCAAGGTGGTGGAGAAGGAGCTGCACACCAACCGGGCTCGCCTCGAGTCCCTGCGCGGCGAGCTCGCGGTGCAGGACAAGACCGAGAAGGACCTTGATGAGCGCGAGCGGCGCTACAAGATGGAGCTGGAGACCGCCGAAAAGGAGCTGCTCTCCATCACGCGCGCCATCTCCCAAATCGAGGCGAAGACGTTTGCCGAGTTTCAGAAGAAGGTCAACATCACGAGTCTGCTGCAGATGGAGCGCCAGCAGGAGCAGATGACGCGCCAGCGCGCCGAGCAGCGGCAGCAACACCAGCTGCTCCTTCACAAGCTCGAGTCCGCGATTGAGCTGGAGGTGAAGCGCGTGGGCGGGGACCCGCTGGTGAACGCGCAGGAGGCCGCGGCGCGCCTGGAGAAGGAGATGACGCAGTGCAAGAAGGATCAGCAGACGTACAAGACCGTGGTCGAGAAGAGCCAGGCCGCGTATGAGGAGCTGAAGAAGTCGGTCACCGCGTCGCGCACAAGCCTGGACGCGCTGGAGCAGCGCATCCGCGAGCACACACGCACGTCCGAGACGGAGCTGAACCGCCTGGCGCACATCCGCAACGGTGCCACGGGGCTGCACGCCGCCTGCGACGCACTCCGCCTCCGCCGTCTGAACCTCGTGCTGCGGTGCCAGATGGATGAAACCGACCTACCGCTTGTGCCCGCCCCCGGCACCGGCGCCAAGCACGGTCGCGAGGAGGAGGACACACCCGACACAGACATCGCCCATCTCCTTCGCTCAGAGCCATTCCTCCTGGAGAGCGCCGAGACCCAGGACTCGGCCGCCTCGCTCGCGTCGTCGCCGCAGACGAACCGCAAGCGCGGTGGCGGGTCGGCAGCGGCGGCGGCCGTCCGCGCTGGCCTTGTGTGTGTGGACTTCGCCACGCTCACCGACGGCCAGCGGCAGACCGGTGCCGATCGCGCGCGCTGCCTGGCGTACAAGCGGCGCACCGAGACACTCGTTGAGGCGCTTGAGGCGGAGATGGAGACGCTGGCGCCGAACATGAAGGTCGCGGCAAAGTTTGTGTCCACCGAGGATAAACTGGGCGAGACCTCGACCGCGCTCGAGGAGGCCAAGGAGCAGGCACGCAAGGCGCACGCGGAGTTTCTGCAGGTCAAGGAGCTGCGCACGCAGCGCTTCATGGAGGCGTACGAGAAGATTGCTGCCAACGTGGACAAGGTCTACCAAGAGCTCACGCTCGGCACGCGCGCACACGCGGTGCACGGCTCCGCCTACCTCAGTCTGGAGGACGTGGAGGAGCCGTACCTGGGGGGCACCACGTACCACGCCACCCCGCCCATGAAGCGGTTCATGCCCATGGAGCTGCTCTCCGGCGGCGAGCGGACCATGGCGGCACTGGCCCTGCTCTTCGCCATCCACGCCGTCGCCCCCACACCGTTCTTTGTCTTGGACGAGGTCGACGCCGCGCTGGACGCCGGCAACGTCGAGAAGCTCGCTCACTACCTGCGCAAGAACGCGAACACATGCCAGTTCGTCGTGGTGTCGCTCAAGGACCAGCTGTACCACATGGCGGACCTCCTCGTTGGCGTCATGAAGGACAAGCAGCGCGAGAGCTCCAGCGTGTTGACAATGGATCTCCGCAGCTACCCTTACTAGTCTCGCTGTGTGACTCCTTTACTGCTGTTGGCGTTGTTTGTGGTGTTCGGCTTGTTCGTCTGAACAAACAGCACGGCTTCACACGCGCTCATAGAGACCCATAGAATGCCATTTATTCTTTTTGGCGATAAAGAGAGAGAGACAGGCGAAGAGACCGTCCAAAATGCCTCGCCGGCATCTTGAAAAGAAAACATTTTTTAAACACAGAATACAATGCCCTTTCCGTCTTTTACTTTTATCAACAGAAACAAAAACAAAAACAAGACTATGCGAATGCTTCTACCGATGGTGCGACACACGCTGACTCTTTTTACTCAGCAGTAACAGAAGATGTGCAAACAAAAAAAAAGCTAGCATAGACGAACAGCGACTCGTCGCTCAGGAAATCCGGTGCTTTATGATCGGTCACTGCCGTTTCTTTTTTTTTTTTTATCTTGACTAACCCGCACCTGGACAGCGGACGCAACGCAAGCAACCCAAACTCGAAAAAAAGATCGTGTCATGGGTAGCGTTCACCCTGCGATTTGTTGCTTCATTCTCCGTACGACATGCGTGGTTCACCTGTCCTCATCCTAGAATTCATCTCTTCACATTACCCCTTCTCACTCAACCGCTCGTGTCTCCCTGGTCTACATGAGTTTTTTTTTTTTGTGTGTGTGATCTGATTTGGTCTCTTCACACACATTTACGCTCCACACGCGCAAGCACACGTGTGCAAAGTGAACTACAACTTTTTTTTTTCCTCTCCCAGTGTGTGTACCTCTGAGCATCTTGTTTTTGACTCTCACTTTTTGCTCCCCTCCCCTCCCGGATTCTCTCTTTTGTTGAAGCAGCAAATGAATTTCTTCAAAAAACTTTTGAGCGACGAAAGCGCGCAGGCCAGCCATTGGCAGCGCGATGAAGACGCGCCGGTTTGCAGTGGTTGCCACGAGGCCTTCACGCTGTCAAACCGCCGCCATCACTGTCGTAACTGCGGCTACGTCTTCTGCGCGCAGTGCTCCAGCCGTCAGTGCACCGTGCCGATGCGCAACATCCACACCAAGGTGCGCGTGTGCAATGACTGCTACGTCAGCCTGACAGGCCGACGCATCAACGGGGCTCGGCCCTCCGAAGTCCCAAGCGACTCGCGCGCACCATCGACGCGGCCTGGCGACGCCCCGAGCGGCTCGACGGCGAACTTGGCGACGTCGCCCAGCGCACCTGGCGGATCTGGTGTGGAGGGAGGCCCGGCCCAGCCGCGCAACATGCCCGCCTCTGCGACGGACACGACAGGTGCGGCCACCTCGCAGACTCCTGCCACCGCCGCCGCCACGACGGCCGCCTCTGCGCACGAGGCCGCGCGAGAGGACAGCGCCGAGGCACCGGAAGTCGGTGGCGTGTACCAGCACGTCTATGGCGCGCATGATGGCAGCGAGAACGCGTCTGTCGCGATTAGTTCGGAGCAGGCGGAGAAGGAGCTGCTGGCGCGCCGCTGGGCGCAGGTGCGCAAGGACGCGCAGTTTGTGGACATTCTCATCCAGCGTGTCGAGCGTGTGGAGGTGGACACGCCGGTGGAGTACAGCCGCGAGACGGAGACAATCACGCTGCAGCCAGAGATGCCCGTCACCGAGCTGGCACGCACGTTGATGCCGCTCCCCCTGCCAATTGAGAGCAGCGCGCGCTTCCTTCTCGACCCTGTGCAGCCGATACTGCTCAGTGAGGTGAATGACCGCGAAGACACGACGGCCGACAACGGGGCCAGCGGAGAAATGGCGGCGCGAGGCGCGGCCATGCGTGCCAGGCTGGGGAAGCAACTGCGCCTCGTCTCCACCTTTGTCTAGACACGAATTGCTGCCATGGGAGCCGGAATAGGACAGAAGCAGGGAGGGGAACAACTAAGAGAAGGAGGCAACTGTGTGCTTTTTCTCAGCAGGTTGTCTGTGCTTCTTTTTTCTCTATCATCATTGCGTATTTTTCCCTTGTCCTCTTCTCGCTCTTTCTCTCTCTCTTTCTCTTCCTTTGCTATCTCTTTTTGATCGTAAATTGCTTTGCCAACTGTTCTGTTTTTTCGAACATTGAAAGACAACAACATGAAATAGAAATTCGCAACGAGTGTGTGCTACAGTGGACCCAGAGTGCGCCGTTGACCTGTCTCTCTCACGCGCTGTTTCGCACGAGTGCTATTTTATTTTGTGTTTTACACGTGGCTATGTGCATGGACACTGCGCATGTCTGACTCGCTTCACAGTGTACTGGTTTTGCGAGCTACTCCCGCACATACGCGGAGCTCCATCTAGCTTTCTGTGCAGCCTTCCACTCAACCTCCCCATTGCGCACTCACTCCCTTTTCCCTCCCTCCCCTCACTTCTCTATTTTTTCTTGTCTTGTCTTGTCCTGTCTGCGCGACTGTTGAGGGTTTGATAGTGAGCACGGCGCACGAGAATCATGATGCGTCGCAGCAGCGTACACCAGCGGCAGATGCGGCCGTACTACAATCTGCCGTCCCAGTCGGAGCAGGGCCGCAAGATGACCGGCTTCCTGACCCCGTACCGCCATTGGATGTGGAAGCAGAACGAGCTGTGGCGCAACGTTCACGAGGCCCAGTTCGAGCACCTCCGCAAGGTCTACAAGCGCCAGTGGCTGGAGTCGTTTCGCGTGAACGCGGACGAGTACATTTACAAGTACAACATCACCAAGGCCGCGCAGCTCGCCCAGTGGGAGCACGAAATGCACGCACAGGAGAAGAAGCGCCGTGAATCACAGCAGCTCGCGCAGGGTCGCCAGGCGCTCAAGAAGAAGCACCTGGACCTGCTGCGTGAGTTCCACGAGCGACAGTTCTTTTACTGGTACGAGCGCGCTAGCGAGCGCCTGCAGGCCATGACGCACATCAAGTACATCCCTCAGGCGAACATTCAGGAGCACCTCGAGAGGGAGCTGAACAAGTACGTGGCGGGCTCCAAGGAGCCGTACCAGCTGAACTTTGTGGGTCAAATGCCGATGCTGGAGGACCGCGACGGTAATATTGTGCAGGTGCCGGCGGGGCTCATGGCGAACCATACGGCGGAGAATCAGGACGGCTCGGCGACCGTGTACCAGCCGCCGGAAGGCACTGAGGCGGCGGAGGAGAAGCTGCTGCAGATGCTGGCCAGCGCACACGAGGAGGAGCTGCGCTTGCAGGAGGCGGAGTCGGACGCGATGTCGGCCGTGCTCGACGACGTGGCCAAGGAGGAGGACGAGCGCGATGCGGCGGCCAAGGTGGCGCGCAGCATGGAGGAGACCGACTCGGAGCGTGAGGTGAGCCGACGCGCCTACATTGATCGCGGCAAGACCGGCTCCCGCACCATCTTCCGTCGCCCGCGGCAGGACGAAGACGGCACCGCGGCGGGCGGCGACAAGGACGGCAGCGGGGCGTCGCCAAAGCAGCGGCGTCGGTCAAAGCAGGACAAGCTGCACGCGTTCCAGCAGCAGCAGGACGCGCTCATGGCGCGCGCCGCGCAGCAGAACCTGGCGGAGGGCGTCGACACGAGCAAGCTGCCGAAGCGCGGTGAGGTTGGCACCGGCCGGCTCCGCGTGCGTGACATGGCGGCCATCCCAACCCTGGAGGAGCTGCAGCAATCACCCGAGCTGGCAGGCGGTAGTCAGGTGGGGACAGCCTCTCCGCGCATGCAGGATCGTCTGGACAAGCGCTACAGTCGCGGCAAGTACAAGTCTGACAAGGACGGCGGCAGCAACGGCGAGGACATGTAGCGTTCTAGCCTGTGCATGATGGGTGCGTGTGTGTGTGTGTGTGTGTGTGCGTACCTGTGTGGTGTGCACATCTTTTGGCGTTGGTGACCACGAACGTAATGATGAAACAACAACAACAACAATAGGTCACATTGAAGTCCAGAGCTAGACCCTGACTGCATGTGTGTCTGCGTGTCTTTGGATACATGGAGTCCCGAGCGCGCCGTGCGCCTGCTGACCATACACGCGCGCGCACACAACTAGACGCGGATGCGGTGTGGTCGTCACTAGTTCAGGTCCTCTCGTGGGAGCTGCAACGGCAAGGAGACCAGCAGCCTTGCCGCAGGTGACGCTGATGGTGGTGTCTCCACCCGCACGCACCACGGCGCGCTTGCCTGGTGAAAACACTGTGCCCGGCCTTTCACTGACGCTTTCACAGACCCCTTCCTTTTTTTCCGCAATTCCTCACCTTTCTTTTGAATTCCACCAGCTAATATATTTTTTTTTTTACTCTACTACATAGACCACACGCACGGACAAACTAGGGAGGGAGAGAGCAACGCCAAAAATACACTGCTTTGTCGCCTTCTCATGTCAACTAGCTCCTCCTCGTACCGCCTAGAGACGGCCATTCGCCGTCTGTACGATCTTCGGCTCAATCCCGGCGAGTACGACCGCCTCTCGGTCAAGATCAAGTTTCTCGACTTCCCTGACATTCTCGTTCGCCCCGAGACAGTCGGGCCGGTTTCCAGCGGTGGCGCCGTCGCCTTCAATGTGTGCCACCGCGCGGAGTTCCAGCTGACCGACGCACAGCGCAGCGCCGCGTTTCCCGCTCGCTGCTTCGGCGAGCTGGTCAAGGAGGCCGCCAGGCCGGACGAGGGCAGCCGCGGCCCAAGCATTCGCTGGACGTGCCCGTGCCCGCTGCAGGCGTCCCTGACGGAGCCGCGGGAGTACAACAGCTTCCCCATGATTGACCACGCCACCGGGGAAACGGTCGGGTACGCGGAGATGGCGTGCCGCGTGGTGCCCGAGGCGGTCGCGCCGGTGAGCCCTTCCCTCCCACCCCCGCTTCCACTCGCCCCGCGCGCGGAGGCGCCGAGCCCGAGCGCGGTCGCGCCGCTCGCCGGCCGGCCGTACATTGTGCGCGTGGTGGTGAACAACAAGGACGGGCTGTTGTCGCCCACGCGCGGACGCGGCTCCACGGTGGTGCGGTCCGCGTCGTCGGTGGTGCTGCGTCCCACGGCGACGGTCCCGACGGGCGAGGAGACGCTGCTGTACGTGCTCGAGTACGATGTGGCGTGCCAGCTGCAGTCCTTCACGGAGTGTCTGGCGACGACGCTGAAGCGCGAGCACTCCGCGCTGAACAAGGTGGCGAAGAGCAAGCGGTCCGCCGCCCTCGTCGCGGCGATCGACGCCGACGTGAAGAAGGTCTTCAAGGTGTCGAACATTGTCTTGCAGATTGCGAACCAGCTGCTCGACGGGAGCGACGTGCCCGAGCGCACGGGCACCACGCGCATGGGCAAGGCCGTGCCTGTGCAGAAGCGCAGCCCCGTCAATCCGAAGCTCCCGTCACCCAAGGACGGCAGCGTGTACCACTACCTGCTCTACGACGTGCTCTTCCAGCTGCAGTGCCTGGGCACGAACCTGTCGTACCTCGTGGCCGTCTACCCGACGGCACTCGACACGCCCCTGGCGAAGCTGCCAGAGCCACACGTGGCCTTCTGCCGCCAGCTGGAGGCGGCTGTGCAGTCGCTTGTGCGGAACGTGAATGTGCTGACGCAAAGCGCCATTGACGGCCGCTACCACAAGGACGGAGCGCCGGTCGCGCACGACACCACGCCAAAGCTCAGCGAGACGACGCGCCGTGCTAAGCCGGCGACCAAGAAGACGAAGACGACGACCAAGTCGGCCAAGCGTGACTCAAAGCGCAGCCCGGCCAGCAGTCGCTCCGCCTCCATTGCGTCCTCAGCCTCGTCGCGCTCGTCGTCGTCGTCGTCGTCGCTGACATCCTCGTCGTCCTCCTTCTCCTCGTCGGCCTCGTCGGCAAGCAGTCGTCGTGTGGACTCGGCCTCGTCGAGCAGCACCTCGTCCATCTTTGCCAAGCGCACCACCACCTCGCTGGCCGTCACGACCACCACGCCGCCGCTGAGCCTTCCGGCGCCGACGCCCGTCGCGTCGACGTCTCTCTCGCCGGTGGCCGCGGCGACGACAAACCTGCTCCCTCCGCCGCCTCCGGTGCAGCTGTCGGTGCCGGTCTTGCCCGCTGGCGGTGTGCCGCCCGCCTTGGCCACACTGGCGCCACCGCTGGGTGGTGTGGCGGCGGCGGGCGGCAGCCTCAACGGCACCCCGCCTGGGGCGTCGTCCGTCTCGTTCGGCGATCGCCTCGAGGCCTTCCGCTTCGGCGCGGACGGCAGCTCGCTGTCGCGCTCCACGGGCGACTCGCGCACCAACTCGCTGGGCGGGCCCGTTCTCGGTGTCTCGCAGCCTCTGAGCTTCAACGCGAGCGGCAGTCTCGGTGCGTCGCCGCTGGGCACCGCGGTCTCCACGGCCGCCGTGTCAGGCGCACCACAGCTCACCATTTCACCGCCACAGCAGCAGTTCGTGCCCAACCTGTCGGTTTCGTCCACACTGCCGCCGCCGGCGATCCCGAGCTTGACCATTCCCATTCCACCGCCCATGTTTGCGCGGTGACAAGCGGGGGAGCGAGGAAACAACACGTAAGCCGCGACCGAATGGCAACCAAACAAGCAAACAAACAAACAAAGCGCGCATGCACGACGGAAAAAGAAAAACACAAGACCTAGATGCATAGATTTTTTCTTTCCACCGTCACATGCGGGCATCCCTAGACCCCACACTTTTCGTTATCTATTCGTAGACAAAAATGGAGATCAACTGTACACGAAAAAGAAAGAAAGGAAGAAGGGAGGAAAGCGAACGCCTGCTTTCTCCCCGACGTCAAGAAGAACGGGCCGTCCGCGACACTCCGCTGGCACGTTGACTCTTTCTGGCCGTTCCCCGCGCGAGGCAAACGCTAAAATGCCAAAATGCCTCGAGAAGGCAAAATCACACGCCCACACCACGCCCAGACGCCTTCTCCTCCACTTGCCTCTCCTCGTCGTCGTCTTTTTCTCTTTTTGGGAGGCCCGCCCCTCTTTGTGGCCCCAGGGGTGCGTGCCCGGGTGCGGAAGGGCCGACGGCGTGTTTTTCCCCCGGTGGCGGGGCCCCGAGCCCTCCCGGGGGCCCCCAGCCGCCGTCCCTCCCCGCCCACGCACCCGCGGGGCTCCTCCCCTCGACCATCACCCCCGCCCCTGCCGCGGGCCCNCCCCCCACCCCCCCCCCCCCCCCCCCCCCCCGGCCTCCCCGCTGCCACAAACGCCAAAACCCCCGCCCGAAGAAACTGAGAAAAAACAACAACAAAAGAACGAGAAAAAGAGATAAATAAAAGACGACAATGAGCCGTGCGCTTGTCTTCTCCGGCCAGGGTGTCCACCGCAAGGGGATGTGCCTCGACCTCGTGAACGCTAGCCCAAGTGTCGCCGCGCTGTGGGAGAGACTCAAAAGCTGCATGATGCAGAACTATGGCGTCTCGCTTCAGGAGGTCATTCAGGAAAACCCGCAAAAAACGCTCGTCCGCGAGGACGGCTTTGACGAGCGCGTTTTTGAACACTCCTGCAAGGAACTCCTCAACACGCCCGAATCGACGCAGCGAACCAAGGTCATTTCACACCCGGACGGTGTCATGGCCTACACCTACTTCACGCAGCCGTGCGTCGTCGCCGCGCAGCTGCTGAGTCTGGAGACGCTCAAGTCGGTGCACCAGCTGCAACTGCAGCAATTCGGTACTGTGGGCGGGCACAGCCTCGGTGAGTTCACGGCTCTGACTGCACTAGGCGCTTTTTCCGCCGAAACGGCTCTTAACTTGACGTTTCGCCGCGGCTTGCTGATGGAGAACGCCTTCGCGGCAGGCACACGCGACCGCTATCGCATGTACGCCTGCAATCCGTCCCGCGCAAAGCTCGGCGGCACACTGGCCGAGTCGGATGATATTTTCTTTGTGTGCGTCGAGCTGGTTGGCCGCGCGCTTGCACACACGACGAGCTTCCTGGAGGTGTCCAATTACAACATGGAGCACGAGCAGTACGTGGTCGCCGGCGACACGGTCGCGCTGTCCGTGCTGGGCAAGTGCCTGGATCCTCAGTTTCGCGCAAACTGCCCTTCCCAGTCGCTCGACCACGTCGTTCGTGAGGCGGTGAAGTCGGTCGAGGTGGATAAGCGCGACGGCATCACGACGAACCCGAACGTGGACGTCAACGTTGATTTTGTCACGTCCGCGTTCAAAAAGTACGGCTCCAAGTCGTCTTTCCGCCGTTTCATGCGCGGCCCAGACGATGGCTTCACACCGTCTCTGGACCAGCTCACACACCTCACCCTGCAGGACGACGGTCGCAGTGGCTTGAAGAAAAAGTCATGGTTCATCCCATTGACGGTCGAAATTCCTTTCCACACGAGTCGGCTGCGCCGGTGCATGGACTCTTTTTTGCCCATTGTGCGCGACGCACTACCCGACGAGTCGGAACTTCGGCGTCTCCTTTCCATCAACAACCAGGGTGAGTTGGTGCGCGACAGTGGCCTCCCGAAATGGGTGACGAACCTCACAGGTACCGTTTTTGACCCATTCAGCGCGAGCTTCCAAAGTGACTTCCTCGAAATAACGGAGTCCCTCAGCATCGGCGAAGTCCCACACAAGGGACTGTATAGCAGCAACTTGGTCAAGGACACGTTCCAGAGCGGTGTCGAAGCAAAATCTGTGGTGGAGATTTGCGCCGCAGTTCTCGCCGCGCAGCTGGCACATCCGGTTTTGTGGATTGACATGATGAAGTGCATTGTGCAGGAGCAGAATTGCACGAACATCCTTGAGATTTCGCCCGTGAGAACCACGAGTGAAATGTTCCGACGCGCAACATTTTTGGCCGCGGATGAGAGCAAAGTGGCCGTGGAGGTTCAGTGCTTTCCAGCAGATAAGGGTTTGTTTAACCACATCAATTAGTGCGTGACAAGCAGTTTAGTAACGCAATAGCCGTGGCAACAACGAGTCCCTCGACAACTGACTCTTTCTTTGTGTCTTTAGTTTTTTATTATTAATCTGGTTCTACGACTGAATGAGTGTGCACTCGAAAAGAGGTGAAATTAATAAATACTCGACACATGCAAGAACTGTCGGCATGGGCCGCTCAGTGTTTCTTTTGTTTTTGTTTTTGCTTTCAATGGTGTCTTGTTTCGTTCTCCGTGGCGATTCCGTGATGACGCCCGATGGTATCTGTCCGTTTTTTTTTAAATTATCCTTGTCACACACCCGCACAGACAAAAAACAAACAAACAAAACAAAACAAAAAGCAAGCACAGCAGTCAAAAACAAAGAAGACAATGAAAGCGTCATGCTTCTTTTTTTGCTGTACATGGCACTCCTGTTTCTGCGTTGCACAGTACGCAAAGCGCCAGCCACACAAAAATATAAAATAAACGCGCACCGCCAGCAAAAAAAAAAAAAGCAAATTGTATCAGCAAATACGGAAGCAGCACAAAATGTCAACATAAAAAGCGACAACTCCTTGTTATTCTCTTCATACCTAGCTTTTTTTTTTCTCCTCCCTACTCTCTCTGTCTCCATTTCTCCTCATTGTCTCTACTGCCCGAAAAGAAGTTTTTGTTGTGTTATTGTCTGTTGCCCTAACTAGTCTCAATAATGTTCCGTCCCTCGTTTGTTTTCAGGGGCGCTGGGAGAGGCACCTTTCGGCGAAGCAAACCGTTGCTCGCGCTCGGTACAAACGCAGAAGTGCACCACCGTGTGGCGCGACAGAAGCCGTGGTGGCAAACACTGGCCATGGTTGGCGGCTTTCTTATTTTCGTGAACGTTTCTAGTCTTGCCCTGTATTTTGGCAATCGCTGGTACCAGACGTGGAGACCGTCTGGCAACGATATTTTTGTCACTTCGGCCATCGACGCGAAGCTCTTCGCGCGCCCGGACCTAGCGGTGGCAGCCGTTCGCATGGCTGGGCACCACGCGCTTTCAGACGCCAAGACCCCGTTTGGACGCCCCATGGTTGCGCCGCGCGAGTTGCAGCCCGAGGCGGAGGAGCTTTTTGAACTGGTTTGCCAGCTGCACAGCGAGCAGCCCACATTTTCGATCCCGGACTTGTGGTGCATTGTGACGTCGAAAGCCCTGGCGCGTCTCGGAGGTCCAAACGTGGCCGTGTACCGCGGGCGCGAAGACGCGCCTGACTTTGTGGATGTGAGCAAGCTGCTCGCCTTTACACCGTCTCTGTTGACAGAGGACACGCGCGACATCCTGTCCTTGAAGCGCTTGTTGTCGCGCCAAGGGCTTACCGTTGAGCAGATCGTGGCTCTCATTGGTGGCGTGCGAAACGTTGGGTTTCACTACAGCGCCAACTTTCACACGACGGAGGAGGTCAAGCCGCGCATGCACCGTGCGCGGCCCGCGAGCGACGACAGTGCGAATGCGGAGCCTCTTCCGTACCCGCACACCGTGGAAAAATGCACGCTGGACCCGTACGTATTTGGCGGCGAATACTTTGACTACCTGCTTGACTACGACTGGCGCCAGGGCCGTTTTTCGTCCAAGAAGCTGTTCCGGTGCGACGAGAAGCGTCGGCGCCGACAGGTCTTGCTGCTGGACCCGTTTTCTGAGCAGGCCTCAGAGTCCAGCAAGCGCCGCGACGCAGCACGTGACAAGGCGCAGCAAACAATTAATGACACGGCCGCGCGGACGGAGGACACACTGAATGGCGGTGACGTGGAACAAAGCGGACGTTTCGGGCGCAGCGGCGAGGCACAGTTTCTCAAGAAGAAGAAGGAGAGTGAGCCGCAGCCCGCCGTGGAGGAGGAGGAGGCCCCCGAATACGTGTACACTGGTGGAAAGCAGGTGGAGGTATGCAGTGAGATATCCATGCAAGCTGTTGACATGATGCTTCTCGACGACGGGCTGACAAAAGGATGGCTGCATCGCTTTGGCAACGACGAAATTGAATTCTACTCGATCTTCGGCGATCTGATGATAGATATTCAAAACCGAGGCTACAACCGCAACGAGCTTCGTCTGCCCCGCGCATGAGTTTACGGACACATCAAAAAAAAAAAAAAATAGACTGGCGTGAAACGCACTGCACACACAGCAGCATGAAAACAGGGTGCACAGAGGTTCGCGAGTCTTGGTTGGCCTGTTTTTCTTTGTCTGACTCCCGTTTTTTTTCTTTTCCAATACTCACAGCGAACTGCTCTTCATCAACTCAAAAAAAAAAAAAAACACAGGAACTAGAGACAAGATACACGACACAAGAGGCAACAGCACACAAAACAATACGATGAATCACCGTGCGACTTCGCTGTGAGTTAATTGCATGCTTAAATAGGCTCATCTGTCTTTCCACTTGCGCCAACCCCACAGACGGGCTGACAGTTCAAGTACAGCACACATTTAAAAAAGGAAAAAAACACCATTTCTCCCCTTTTCTTCCTCCCTTCACCTACTAGATTTTCTTGCTTGCCACTATCATCACATCTTACTTTTTTTTTCTTTCCCCTTGTTGTTGTCGGAGTGACGCGTTCGTTTCCTTCATATCTCTGTTTTTATGCCGATTTTGCTGAACGTACTGTTTGAACTGTCCTCCGATTAGTTCACATTCCCTCTCTGCTTCATTGTCCCTTTTTTGGTCTCTTGGAAATGAGCAGTCATAGTAGTCGCGCGGATGCCACGTCGGATAGGCGATCAATCGCGGCCGTCGCGTCATCGTCAGTGGAGGGCTACCTGAAAAATGCGTCGCGGCGCGTGCGTGTTCCTACAGCAGAAGGCGGTAGGGGTACACGACGAAAACTGGCCATGGTTACGTCTGCTGTCGGTGCGCAGCTGCAACATCCTGACGGAGGCGTAAGCGCGGCTGCTGTTAACGTGGACGATGAATGGGACGAAGTGGACCTGCCCGCATTGCCAATTATCATCAAGAAGCAAGAGGACGTCAAGGGCGAAGCGCCTCTTGTCAAAAGCGATGTGAAGGACGAGTCTTCGCCAGCGGCGCTCCCTGAGGTGAACCCGATCAAAGAGGAGAACTATGACAACCAACGGCCAAACGAAGTCTTCGCTTCTGTCGAGGAAACTGGACAGACCGGCATGCAGCCGGGCGACTTGTTGCCGGGCACGAGACCTCCTCTGATCGAGCAGCCATCCGCCTCTGCTCGGTCTGGAGCGTGGCGTCAGCGTGATCCTGCCTACGAGGCCATGATCGAGCAGCGCGACCTGCTTGCTGCTCAACGGCGTTCTGAGCGCATGCAACGGACTGCCGAAACGGTGGCAAAGCTCTTGTCACTTTTAATTCGCGGGCGACTCTTGTGGCGGCAAGCGCACCACCCAAAGCTTGTTCGGCAGTTATTGACCGTTCGCCGACCTTGTTCCGTCGCACCAGCGACACGGAAGCGTCGGACGGAAGAGACGTCGCGACTGGGTGAACAATTCGCTTTTTACGACGCGGTTCTCTCCGCGAAAGACTTGATGAAGGCCTCACAGGAGCCATCGGCACGAAAATTGTCCCTTGCACCGGTGTGGGTGACGCTGGCTTCCGATGCTGTGCGCAACAAAACATCCGAAGCAGTGCGTCTACTCGTGACAGCCTTGAATGACGTCTTTTGCCTACCGGAAACGACCACTCCCTCTGAGAACGCAACTGAGAGCGACGACGCTCAGTTGGATCAAGCGTTCACTGACTGGTCTGTGTCGCTGGTGCCACACGCGTTG
This sequence comes from Wallacemonas sp. Wsd, assembly GCA_030849645.1. Taxonomy (NCBI): domain Eukaryota; phylum Euglenozoa; class Kinetoplastea; order Trypanosomatida; family Trypanosomatidae; genus Wallacemonas; species Wallacemonas sp. Wsd. Next base: position 40,511 of record JASANQ010001284.1, on the reverse strand, counting down.
CAGGCGGCGCTGAAGCAGTATACAGCGGCCGCACAGGGTGAGACGGAAAGTAGGAAGGCCACCCTACCTCATCCTCTTTACTTTTCTCTTGCCTTTCTCACACTGGCCAGTGCATGCGGTCTGCACTGCCGGCTCGTGATCGCGAAGGAGCACGTGAAGGAGAGCCACAAGGTTCACGCCACCAACACCAGTAATGAAGAAGTTGGCGCCGAGGAAGGCCCGCAGCCGCTGGAGAAGATCTCCATTTTTACCGGCATGTCGTCCGGCGCGGGCAAGTCCAAAAAGCGCGGCAGACCGGCGGACAAGGCCGACAAGGACGAGCCTGTCGAAAAGAAATCCAAGAAGTTGCCCACATCGTGTTTCTGGGTCGAAGTGTGGAGTGCGGAGCGTCAGTCCTTCATCTCCGTCAACCCGTGCGGCGGGTGCGCCACGCTGTGGGGTGCGCCATACACGTTCTCCGTTGGCCCGGACGTTCTTGTTGACGCCACACCGCGCTACACGTCCAAGTTCAGCTCCTGCTACCACTTTTCTCGTCGGATGGGCTCCGTGCAGCAGTACTCGTTCTTGTGGCGTGACAAGCTCAGCTGGGACGACAACCGCGAGGTGTCAGACATTTTACTGGAGTCCTTCCAAAACAAACAGGTGTGCGAGCTCACCAAGACGCAACGCCAGCGTGAACAGAAGCAGCTGGAGTCGTTGCGGTTCTCCGAGCCGGTCCCGACGACGCTCACGGCCCTCCACAAGCACCCGCTCTTTGTCATCGAGGCGGACCTGGCACGGCATGAGGGCATTTATCCTAAAAATAGCATGACCACTGCCGGCAGCGTCAAGGGGCACATGGTGTACAAGCGCTCCGCCGTTGCGATTTTGCGTTCACGGGACGGCTGGCTACGTGAAGGCCGCAGCCTCGCCACCGAGGACACGGAGCCGTACAAATCTGTGCCCCCTCCCGCGTCGCGACCGTTTGCGTCGCCGTCTCACTTTTACCACATCAGCCAGACGAAGCCGTTCGAGCCACTGCCCCTGCACGAGGACGGCTCCATTCCTCTGCACGGGAAGACGTCCTGGTACGTTGTCTTGGGTGCGGTGCCGCCACCGGAACTGGTGCATCTCCGCCAGCCTCAGATTGTTCGCGTGGCGCGGCGCATGCAGATGCCGTTCGGCCTCGCCGTCACGGGCTTCAATCGACGAAAAGTCGAGGCAAACCGACGTGGTCACTGGGAGGCGGTCATCGATGGCATCGTCGTGCGCGAGAAGGAAAGGGCCGCCTTGTGCCGCGCGTACGAGGAGTGGATCCAACTGGTGCAGGAGCAGGAGGCCACCCGCCGGCGTGATCGCGCGTTCCACTGGTGGCTGCTGCTTTCCCAGCGCGTTTTGACGGTGCAACGCCTGAAGGAGCAGTACATGTCCGGCGTGGCCCGCCACGGTGAACTGCCCAGAATGTGACGCGAAGCGTGTACCCGTTGCTCTTTTTGTTTTCTTCTTCTCCCTTTTCCTTCCCTATTCATACATACAGTGTGATGTTCTTAAATGCGTCCTTGTCACTTCCTCTTTGGTGAGCTCCCCCCCAGGGAAAACAACAATAACAACAACAACAACAACAATAATGCATGTCTAGCCAACACGTCGTCAGCACTGAGCAAAGACAAAAAAAAAAGAATGTGTGTGGATTGCCTGTGTGTGTGCGTGTATGCGGAGAAGAGAGGCCTTTTCCCCCATTCTCACTCGCGCGTCGCACTTGTGAGTGGGTCTGTTGATGATGCATCCACCATGTCCATTTTATCATCACCAAACTTTGTTCTTTTCTGTGCCACTCCTCATCGGTCCATCATCTCCTCCTCCGTGTTTCTCCCCACTTGTCTCCCTATTTACATTTATTTAGTGAACCACCAAACGCGTCAAGCCTTTTCGTTTTCCTTTGTTTTTATTTTTGTTCCTCCGAGCGAGACCAGATCACGATGATGCGCCAGAACCCCAAGTTCCCTCCGTACACGGGTGTGTCGCCGCGAGTGACGGCCCAGAACTACACGTCGCACCGTGGTGAGTACGTGTCGGTAATTTTCGAGCTGACTGGCCCAGGTGAGTTTCGCTGTGGCGCGACCGGTCAGCCCATGGAGGTCCAGGGTGTGCCGGAGGCGATCGAGGTGAGCCGCGTCTGCGAGTTCATCTGCTACGTGGACCCCTCCAGTGGTAAGCTCCAGTACTACGACCACGCCCTCCTTGACGACGAGTTTGACTTTGATGTCTACCGCCGTCTAGTGAACCTGACGCCCAAGCACCCTCAGCTCTTTTAAGAGGGAGAATAACAGAAGGTGGCAACTCAAATCACACAGAAGACACGACGGTTCGTGGTGTGGCTGACGACTCGCGTTTCGGACATTTCTTTTCCGCTTCCTTTGATGAGGCCATAAAAAAAGAAAGCATACACGCGCGAGGAAGCGGGAGAAAGTGATGGAGAGGCCTTCTTTCCACCGCCGTTGTTGTGTGTGTGTGAGAGAGAGGGCATGCCCAGCATCATAGAACGAAGGAGAGAAGGAGGAATTTCAGAACCCGAGAGGCAGAGTCAGAGTGTTTGCACGGATGACTCTGTCTCGTCGGTGTTCACTTTCCGGTCTTGGACTCCCATTTGCGACAAGAGGTTTTTGTTTTTGTTTCCCTATATTTGTGAGAGAGGAGGCGCGAGGTTTTTACCACTTGCCCCGCTCGTTTTTATAGACTGCCGCACGCACAGAAGAGAAGTGTTAAAAAAGAAGAAGAAAATACAAACTGCGCACCATTCTGCGAAAAAGGAATCGCACCGACACTGCCGGTGACAACAGCAACAGAGCTTGTTCCAGTGTCCATCTCCATCGCACCTGCACACACACACACACACACACAGCTACACGCGCACCTTGAAAAACACCCACCCATGCACGAACACGCGCGGGTGTTTTTTTATTGATTGCATCCGCAAGTAAAGAAAGGCGCATCCCACCACAAAAGGGGCGTTGCTTTCTTGCGTCACTGTGACGAGATGCGTGTCTTATGTGCAGGGAAGTGTCGCTTGTGCGGCGCTATGTCGCTTTCCACCTGGAAAAACAAACCGCCTTGCGGTGTCCAACCGATGCTCTCACGTTCTGTTCTCCCTTCCTCCTTCCTCTCACCGTTTTCTTCGTTTCGTCTCTGCGCGTGTCGCCATGGCATACTGCGCGCTACCATTAAACAAAACGACAAAAAAAAAAAGAACAAAGCGCTAGAACAACAGCCTCGTCTCACTGCAGCGAGAGAGACTCATGACCACACAATGCACCGCGTGGTCTCCACGGTGCCAACGTGCGCTCGAAACTGCGTGTGATGAGGCTGTGTCACTGACATCCTCATCCTCTGCTGATGCCGCATCCGACACACCAATGAGCGCCGCGCACCTGCGCCACTGGGTGCTCGCCATGTCGCTGTGCACGGCATCGGAGCCGGCGGAGGCCGGAGAGGAGGCGGCTCGCCACGCGTTGTGCCTCACATGGACCAACGCAGTGCTTTCCTGGGCCGTGTCTCGACTGACAAAAGCGGCGCCGCCCGCCAGCGGTGACGCCAGCGCAGGCAGCCCAGACCTCGCGGTGCGACCAGATGAGGCCGCGCGATACCAGGCCGTTCTCCTGCCACGCGCTCGCGTTGTGTTGGCCCGACTAACCGCCTCCTTTGACACGTGGGAGCTGCTCTCCACAAGGCTGCACGCACTGGAAGCAAGTTGCCCCATTGCGCATGCGGACAAGGAGGTCAGCGCCATGGAAGAAGGAGAGGACGGCTCGCGCGTCTCACAGGCGGCGACGAGGACGGCCGACTCGCTGATTGGCGCGGCGCTTCTGCTCGCCAACCGTGACCGGCTGCAGCCGACGTGGTCTCCTGCGGCGGCCGAGGACTACGAAACTGCCGTCGCGCACCGCCTCACCCACCAGCCGCAGGCGTCCCTCGATGCGGGTGCACCTGTGCACAGCACGTCGCTGGCATCTGTCACCGCGTGGCATGCGGCCCGCTGCGCCGCATCCTCGTCGTCGCCCCTCCCAGCCACCCTGCCGGCTCAGCTGTCCCAATGCGTAGATACCATTGCGTACATGATGTGCCACAAGATTCAAAACGGAACGGTCACGAAGTGCTACGCCCCGGTGCCGTTCTTGCTAGACGCTGTCGCGCTGACTTTTGCCAACAGCGACAGCGTCACCGCGGGCCTCGCGCACGCCGTCGACGGCGAGTACCGCTTTGCCTCGCCGGCTATGCGCTGCCTCCAGGCCGCCGTTCGCACGCTGTATGAACTGCACATTTCTGCGGTGCTGCGAGACTTCAAGAAGCGGTCCAAATCCATGGCGCCGGTCCAGTCCGCATCGGGCGCGAAGATGACCCAGCCCACGTTTGAGCTCATTGTGCTGGTGATTGAACCGACCATGGATGTGCTACGCCGCGAGCACGGCTCGCCACAGGACGACTCTGCGGGATGTGGCACCATCGCTGCGGTGCGCAGAAGTTTTGCGCTCGTCTTCAAGAAGTTGTTGCGCGATTGGCTGGGCAATGTCACACGGAAGCTTGGCGCGAAGAGTTCACCATCTGTCGCGAAGTCACTCGAGGCTGAGCGTGCCAAGTGGTTTCAGTGGATGAGCGCAGACTTGCCCGACATCTCCGCACCCACAGAGGGCGTTTAGCCCTTTTTCTTTTTCGTTTGGAAAAGTGAGCGATGAACTCGATAGATGTCGCCACTGAGACCAAAATATGCACACAAAACAACACCCAAAACAACCAAAAGTCAACATACAAACTGGAAATGCCAATTTGATAGGCAGCCCTTCGATTTGTCAGTGCCTGGGCTCTTCCGCGCCTTGACGTGTTTTGTTTTTTTCAGAGCAATTGGCGTACTGGGTCCATCTGGGAGCGCTCTCCTCCCCCGCGGTCCTATCTCTCTCTCCCACGCACACAGACATGCAATTTACACTGCCTCTCCATCTGCTGTTCATTCACTGCTCTTTTTTTTTTTTCCTTTTCATGTGTCCAGCCACAGCAATACAGTCTACAATGAAGCGAGCGCGAGACGCATTTCAGACACCTTTCAAGTGTGGCTCCTGCGCGCCTACTTCGCACGAACTGCCGCCAGCTGCAGTCACGGTACATCTCGCCAGCGGCGACGTCACCTTGATCACAGGCCCGAAGGCAACACCTGCCGCCGTTCCCACGCCGCAGCGTGAACCTGCGCGGGATGCCGAGCTCATCGAAGACATCCTCTACTGGCTGGACGTCAGTCAGCGCGCTGTCACGGTGTTGGCTGAGGAAGTGGGCCAGCCTATCGAGGCTGTTCTTGCCGCGCTCTCCATATCGCCGCACTCTTTACTCTACGAGGATGGCGAGTTTTTCACCAAGTAAGGTGAGTCTTTCTCCCCATTTTCCTCCGTTTTTCTTTTTCTTCTCCACCTTTTTCTTGACATGGAGTCCACTAACCTCTGCTCTTTTCTTTTCTTTTGCTTTCTTGTTACCTCGTTGTCCATCTGCTACTGTTTCCTCGGAACTAAACTTTCACACAGAAAAGAGATCATAGAGGGGAACGAAAGAAAACATGACGACACCGACAACTACAGCAAGGGAACCATCGGTGGGAGCTGATGAAGTCTTCAAAGATATTCTCGATTCCCCCCTTCCTCTCGCCACGCTCGCACACCTACACGCAGAGAACTGGCCTATTGCGTGAGCCCTTCCTTGTTGCTCGTCTGCTAGCGTCCTTGACCCTCCTTTTACGTATCTAAGCTTTTTCAACTTGACTACCTCCCCTGCTTATCTCTCCCCCCTTCGTTCTTCCTCTCTGATGCGCGTTCCCTTGTGTGGCAGAGATGTCTGTTTGCCGCACTCGCACCCCATGAAGACATTCCGAGCCTTACTCCACCGCGGCAGCCAGAGCCGAGTTCGGCCGGTCGCCGCGCGGCGTGCGCTGAATGCGGAGGAAAGCGAGAGACTCGGAGCCATACTGCCTCACGTGCCCACCACCTTCACGACCACCTCGCAAGTGGCCCGCCTCCTGGCACGGCAGCGGGTCTGCCCCGAAACTGCTTGGGACACGGCGGCTGTTGAAAAGTGCGCACAGTCGTACCCGTCCTTCTTCGACCGACAAGTCGTGGGCTCCGTCGTGACCATCCGCCGGCACGCGACGGCGATGGCGGCGCTTCGAGGCGAGGAGGCGGCCCCACCCGCGACGCTGTCCACCACGTCATCCTCGCCGTTGTCCGCAACGCTCTCTTTGTCGGTGGCGGAGATGGAAATGCTCACGCATGTGTTCCCGACATTCTGCGTCCCGTTGTCCGCACTCGCCGCGTTGCCCACAGGGTACAGTGAGCACGCCACAGCGCTCATCGCCAAGTACCACCACTACCTCGTGGTGCGCACCCCCACGCATGATGCGTGTCAGCCCGCGGAGGACACGCTGAACACCAGCCCCACCGCCACCGCCTTCATCTCGCTCTCGCCCGCGTTTGTACAACAGTGCGCACGCCGTGCGATCGAGCCCACTGCGGCGGATGCCCGGTGGGCGGCCTGGCGCGTGGAGGAGTACGAGTACCTTCGTGTGGCGCGTCTCTTTCCGACAACGCGTGCCTGGGTGCCGTTGACCGCTGACCTGGTCGCAGCCGCGGTGCCTCTGCTGCCAGCGGGCCGTGACATGCTTCACGTTCTCTTCAGTGCGCCGCACCTGTTTCGCGTCCGCCCAGGCGCAGAGATCGGAGGCAGCCCCCCTGACGGGCCTCCGCTGCTGAGTGCACGGTGTGCGCTCGACGACGCCTCGGTGCCGACTGTGTCTGGGGACGCGGCGGCACTGCGCGCGGCGCTGGCGCAGCTGCAGGCACGGCGGTTCGAGAAGGGAGTGCGTGGGCGACGGCGTGAAGTCCAGCGACAACTCACGTACGTGACGAACCCTACCCCGCTCCTGAACGAACGCGTCTTGGCGCAGTATCTGTTTGATCTTTTGCCCGGCGAGGGCAGCGTGCCAGTGAACAACCTGCTTGGCGGCCTCCCAGAGGCTGTGCGGAACTGCCTGCCAGCTGACCTGGGTGCGCTGTGGCGGGGGCGAGAGGACTTGTTCTACTTGTACTTCAACGGCACCGAGATGGCGGTGCAGCGCGCCGACGCGGCGCGGCCCGCACCACGCTCCATTGAAAGTGTGGATGCGATGGAAATTTTGCAGGAAGTGTATCGCCGATACCCGCTCTCCCACCACCCAGATCGCGGCACCTGCCTGTTTCGGCTCTTGCCCAAGTTGTCTCCGCTGGTGCGCGACCGACTGTTCCAGCTGCGTGATGTAGAGGAATTCGTCCTGCGCCGCTTCCCTGACAAGGTGGAGGTGCTCGACGTCGACGCGCACCTCATGGCACAACAGCTCACGACGTGCAAGGGACGCACCGACTTTTTCGTGGTGTTCCGCTTCGTCGACGACTGGCAGCACCGCCTGGTGAGGCAGTATGAGGCATCGTCGATGAAGAGGCACACACCAAAGTCGTGACAGCACTGCCTGCCTTTTCTGCTTTTTTTTCTACTCACCCTCACTCTTGTGCCATCACGAGCGCATCTCACAGCAAAACAACAACAACAACAACAACGTACTCCACTGAATTGAACTGATCGCAGCAGTTGCCGTAGATGTGCCCACACACATTCTTTCTTCGATATTGTGCTTGTGCGTGCGCGGCACGCCTAGAAGGCATGTATGAGCCGCTTGTGCAGACTGTTGTTGTGTGTTTGCCCTCTCATTTCCCCCCTCCTCCTCCTTCTCTCCCGTTTCCTTGTTTCTCTGTTGCATTAATTGCCTGGTACAGCCGACACGTTTGGCACAATCATTTGGATTTACCCCTCTTCTTCTCTTCTTTGCTCATCTGGAGAGTCTTTTTTTTTTGTGCTTCCGCTATCGACATCGAATGGCCCTCGCCGTGTGGTCACAATTCAAGCAGCAGAGACTGCCAGCGTGGCAGCCTCTCTTGGCACCGGGCAAAATTGTGGTGGCGTTCCTGATTGCGGCGATCTTGTTCTTTCCCATCGCCATTGCTGTCTCCTCCGCCAACCGCCACGCCAAGGAGATCACGGTTCAGTACGATAACATCAACAGATGCAGCGCCGCGAAGAATCAGGGTGCCTTCACCTATAGCGGAAACGGCATGACGCAGCGGACGGGCTGCCTGACCGAGGTGCCGTTCACCCTCACCGAGACACTGCGTGCACCGGTCTACCTGTACTACGGCTTGTCAGAGTTCTACCAAAACCACCGCCGCTTCTCCAACTCGAAGAGCGACGCGCAGCTCTCAGGTGGGCTCATCGCCTCCGCCGACGCACTTTCGGGAAGCTCGCCGCTCGCGGTGCCTGGGGACCTGCGTGGGACATTGGCCACCCCCATCACCATCAACGGCACGACCACGACCTACGGCGCCGGCTTCTACGCCCCGGCGGGGCTCGTCCCGTGGGCCATGTTCAACGACACGTTCGCCCTCTACCGACGACCTTCTGGCGGTGCGGCGGACCGCGTGCTCGTCTGCAACAGCAGCGCCTTCTCGAGGGCCACGAACGAGCCCCACCCCAGCGGGCCGCACGCGGGCGGCAAAGGGTGCCGGAAAAAAGGCATTGCGTGGGACACGGACGTGGCGTACAAGTACAAGACTGTGGCGTTCAACTCACCGCTGATCTGGAGCGCGCCGCGGTCTGTCTACGCGGCGGCTCCTGTCACCTCCAACGACGACTTCTACCTGAACGGATGGTACGCCAATGAACTTGGGCACGCCATCCCCGTGACGACAGACGAGGATTTGATGGTGTGGGCACGGCCTGCCTCGCTGCCGCAGTTTCGTAAGCTGTTTCGTGTCATCACAGAGGACCTCCCCGCTGGCGCGTACGTGATGCGTGTGGAGGAGCACTTTGACGTGCAGAGCTTCAAGGGGTCGAAGAGCTTCACGCTGGCGACCTTGTCGTGGCTAGGTGGGCGGAACCCGTTTCTCAGCGCGTTGTACTGGACGCTGTTTTTCGTCTCGGTGCTGAGTACGGGGCTCTTTGCCGTACTGCACCGTCGCTACGGCGATCGTGCTCAGGTGGTGCTGGGCAAACTCGTCGGCGGTGACACCCGTGACCCACTCTAAAAGTCCCCCACGTCGTGACCATCGCTGGCCCCCGTCTATCACACACCCTTTCGTATTTTTCTTTTGTTTGTTGCTTTGCTTCTATGGACTGCTCGAAAAGAAAACAAAAACGCACACTAATAGCAACCGTATAGCGCGGGAATGCGCTGTCCACATTGACCTCTCGATGGCGTCTCTGTGCCTCGACGGGAGCACTCAGGACCCCTTGTGTGAAGAGACAAGGAATAAACAATAGTGTGATGCGAGAACACGTAGGCGTCACACAACGCCAAAAAAACGCAGCGCACATTTCATACCTTGCGTTGTCAAGTCAACTCAAACCCATCGCTCAAGCAGCGAGGCCATGTACCTCCTTCAACATTGTCAGCTTTCTCCCTCTCCCCCCTCGCTACCACACTGCTTCTTTTCTTTTCTTCTCTTTGGCTTTGGCACACCACCAAAAACAACAACAACAACAACAAACGCAAGAAATATATGAGCAACCACACTGCGAGGCAAGGGTACGGCAAGCGTCCGCGACAGGACTCAACGGCCTCGGATGGGCTGAGTCACTCGGGGGACGAGGCACCGCGCATCGTGTACCACTACCCCTCATCAAGGCCGTTTCCCGTCGCGCTCTCTGAAGACTTCCCGCAGGAGACATACCGGTCCCGCAACAACGACGTCAAGAGTGCCATCCACTGGGGCCAGCGCAAGCTGCTGCTTTCTGAGATCCAGCTTCTGTGCATGTACTGCAAGCCTGGCGTGTCGTACCACATTGTCTACGCGGGCTCTGCGCCAGGCACGCACTTGGCGTTCCTCGACGATATGTTTGAGTCCCGCCACACCTGGGAGCTCGTCGACCCAGGCCAGTTTGACCGGCCCGTTTTGGAGCCCAAGACGAACTTCACACTGCGCAACGAGTTCTTCACCAATGCCACGGCGTACGGCATCAACGCGCGCCGCCTGCGGAGCCACTTCCCCGCTCTCGCCTCCCTCTACGAGTCCCTCACGGTCGATCCCCTGGCCACGGAGAAGGTTGAAATCCACGAGCGCCTGCAAGGCATGGTTGGCACCTTGGACGTCGCTCGTGGCACAGAGGACATTCCGTCCATGTACGAAACACCGATTGCGCTGCCTAAGGGCCTCGAGCTGCTTGCCCAGGTCGCGATGGAGCGTGATCGTCCTGTGCTCTTCGTCTCGGACATTCGCTCCGGCAGCGTCGCGCTCAACAATTTTGAGGACCACGTCGCGGAGAACATGAAGGCGCAGGCCTGCTGGACCTCGCTGCTGCACGGCGACTTTGCACTGCTCAAGTTTCGTCTTCCCTACACGTGGACGAAGAAGAAGGACGGTGAGAAGGAGATGGTGCAGACGTCCCAGCTGATCCGCGACGATGGCACCGTGCCGTATCTGCGTGGTGACGTGCTGCTTCCGATTTGGACACGCCCGACGAGCACGGAGGGTCGGCTTGTGGTCCCTCAGGGGGCGTTCGACGTCCCGTACAACGTAGCCACCGTGGAGAACCAGTTCTTCTTCTTCAACGCGCGTGTGCGAGAGCAGCTTCACTTCAACCACATTCCCATCAAGGACGAGCACCTCGACCACCACTTCGACGCTTCGGCAGAGGTCTACTGCCTGCAGCGGTACCTGACGTTTATGCGTCCCGAGCTGAGCGAAGCCTCGGAGAAGGACATGGCGAGCGAGGTGAAACGCGTCGCGGACTCCATCACGGCGCACCTCAAGATGAGCTTCCTGGATGCTATTCGGAAGCGTGACGTGCTCATGGTCAACTACGCGAAGCGCGAGGGAGGTAACCCCCGCGTGGAGGCCGAGGGCAAGAGCGCCGAGGACAGGGAGCGTCCGATGAGCGCTTGGGAGGCACACACCCGCGTGATGAATGCGAAGGCCTGGAAGGACCGCATTCGCGCGGTGTGGAAGCGCAACGTGGACGAGGACGCGCCGCACAGACCCAGTGGTGTTTGGTGCACCACGACGATGGACCAGATCTGACGCTGCCACCTTTCGACTTGCACAACACCAATATCAACAACAACAGCAAAGCACAAAAAGAGAGGAGCTGGGTAGAAGGTGGTACTGCCCACAGATACTCATGTCGCCATCTCCACGAACAACACACACACACACACACACACACACACACACACACACACGCACACCGAGAAGCACCGGCACGTTGTACTCTGTGAGTCCCACATTGCACCCCTCTCCGCACCCGTGTCACAACGGCGACCAATTGCCTTGCGCATGCCTTTGCTTGTCCGATGCGTCGTGTTCTTTGGAACCTGCTATGCTGCTTCTTCACCCCCGCCTTTGACGTTGTGGCCCTCGTTGTGGCTGCCGTGCTTCTTTCCAGCTGTCTTTTGTTTCCATTCCTCTTACCTCTCCTCCCTTTCCGTCCTTCCCCCTCACGCTTGTTGTTGCCTTGTCCTCTTTTTCCCTAAGCGCGTTGCTGACGGCCTGACATTGTTTCATTCTTTGGTGCATATTTCCTCGCAATGGACTTTGACGATATTGACGAGCTCGAGACACCTTTCTCGGAGTTGGTGGCACAGGCACGCGAGGAGATCCTCAACGGTGCTCCTGTGGCCCAGCAGTGGAGTGCTCTGGTCGAGAGACACGACTTCTTCAAGGACATGGTCAAGGAGGCGAAAGCCAGCGGCCAGTCGATGGGCCCCATTCTCGTCGCCGCCAGTGGCGTGACGCGCGCGGTTGAGCATCACGCCGTTGACAATCACACCACGGTGACGACTTGCACAGTCGACGAGGCGCGCGTCCTGGCGAGTCTGGCGGACGTCTACGATGGACTCTTCTCCGCCTCACCGATCCCCTCCGCGTGTGCGTGGTCGGACGCGATGACGCGCATCTTCTCACGACCAGCTACCTCTTCTTCCTCGATGACGAACGACTGTGCTGCGGCGAGTCCAACTGACCTCGGAATGGCCTTGGCCCACTGCGTGCAGCAGAGCCCTGTGCCGTGCTTGTCCACCATTGCGGCGGTGGTGCTGGACGCCAGCACGATGATCACGGCAGGTGACGACGATGGCTCATTCACCGTGGATGAGTTCAAGTCGTTTCTGCGGCGGTGCTTGCAACTGGGCCGCAAGTGCACCCGAGCAGAGGCGAGCGCGACTCATTTCAAGGAGATGCTCTCCACCATCTCGAACTACTTGACACACTCGACACTGGAGTGGTAGGCCAGTGAAGAGATAACATCAACCACATCAATAACCCGATGTCATGTGAAGCCGGCGAGACGGCTTTGCTGTTCTGTTGTCTGTACCTCCTTTTTGCCCACCCCCACCACGTTTAAATGCTGAACTTTTTTTTTTTTTCAGTTCATGCTATTATTAAAAAAAAAAAAAAACACCAACACCTGAACTCTAGAGGAAGGTGAGGACACACGCACACGCACACACACACACACACACACACACACACACACACACACACACACGACATCAGCCAGCACGTGTCCCGCTACCACCACAATGACAGGTGAACGCCAAACCGTTCTTTTTCACCCGTTTGAAGATGCGCTAGACTGGAGACTGTGCCGCGCTACTTTTGTTTTTTCTTCTGTCCTGATTCACATTATTTTGTTCTCCTTAAATTCCCCTTCCCCCCTCTTCATTGCATTGCATCTGCTTGGGCAAACTGCTTCAAGAAAAAAGGAACACCAGGTAAGATCAAACCTAAACCACCAAATAATCCACGCACTCGCACTCACGCAAGTCGCACTCTGTCTGGATAAGACACACACACAAGCCCCGTCGTCATGCCCCCCGCCCCCCGCCAAGGTCGCAAAGGCGGCAAAATTTCATCATCCCCCGCCCAGCACGCTGCTTCACCCGGCACGGTGTCTCCAGGAACCCTTCCTGGCAGCGCCATGGCGGCCGGTCTGCCCGACGAGCCTGCAGCCGTCACACTCGAGTTCAACATTGAAACTCTCATGAGCAGCAAGCGCGCCAAATCCACCGCGGCCACGGCAAGCACCAACGCGGAGAAGAGCGCAAATGACGCTAGTGCTGCTGCGGCCGCGACGAGCGCGACCCCGACGCTGTCCTCCGCGATCGCGTCACCGGATAATGTGCTCAAGTTTGACGTTGGCGCGATCGAGCAGATTGGCCAGGGCACCGTCATTGGCGGCAACAAGTCGGTCCACACCGACATCCGCAAGCCGCAGACGTCGGGTCCGGATATTGCCAAGACAGCCATGACGATCTTGAACGCGGCAGCCGACGCTGCCAAGCAGACCGTCGGCGACGTGCAGGTCAGCAACGCTGTGCTCACAAGCATTGCCGAGCACGATGTCGTCATTTTCCGTCGCGGGTACGAGTCTCTCAAGGCGGCCATCGCCGTTGCCACGCGCGTCAGCGGCAGCAAGATCCTCATTGTGGTACCTCAGTTCTTTGAGATCACGAGCACGGCCGACTCCGTGCGCAAGCTCCTCAGCACCGAGGGCGAGAAGCTGGCTGTGGGTGAAATGTGCGGACAGACCATCACCGGCACCGAGGAGGTGCGTATCTGGGTCACAAGCTCGGAGACGGCCATCCTCTACCTGGACGTGCAGCGCTCCTTCGCGCCGTTCACGCACGTGGTCTTCCCGGATCTGACACAGACCTCGCCCATCACGTCTTTTCTGCTCTGGGGCACGCGCGAGCGTGTCTTCTTGCGCAGCGCCAACTACGACGCCAGCGCGCCGCCGCTGCACATGATTCTCAGCAAGGAGGGCGCGATCAATGCGCTGCAGACCTTCTTCGGGGCTCAGCAGACGGTCGAGCTGCAGCTGACGGCGAAGTGCGACGTGACGGACATTAGCTACGACGCCGCCTGCGCGTTCGCGGAGGTCGACGTGCTGGAGATGGACGTGGACACGTCCGGCAAGTCCTACGGCCCCCACCCGAAGCTTGTCAGCCACACCACCACCATGGCAGTGAACATTTGCAAGAAGCTCCTGTCGGCGGGGTCGTGCCCGCAGTCCATCCACGTCTTCACCTCCGAGGCGCGCACCGTCGTGGAAGCGTTGCAGAAGGCGGACCTGCGCGATGCGGTGATCTTCACCGGCGCCACTCCCGTGGAACCGGTGGCGGCCGACGCGCTGGCCAAGGCGCACCACATCTACGTGCAGCACCGCATGCTCTCCTTCCGCGGAGACGCCAACGACGGCCGTGGTGTCCACTTTGTCCTCGACATGGGCACCAGCCGTCGCGTGGCGGCGCCGGCGAAGGGCGAGAGCTTCATTGTCTCGAACCGCTCTGGCTGGGCGTCGACGCAGGAGGTGAGCGACCACAAGGCCATCCTCGGCTACGGCTGTGCGGGCGGCTACTTTCACCTCTACCCGCCCAACGTGGAGGCGATCTTCTCTGCCACGGAGCCGCAGTGCCCCATCCCCACCATTGAGTCCGCGCTGCTTCAGAGCGGCCGCGTCGGCATGAACTCGGCCTTTGCGTCTGCCCTCACCACGCCGATCGACCCCGCGAGCCTCGAGCTGGCTCTCGGCAACCTCAGCGAGAAGGGCTTCATCGCGAACGCGCTCAGCAGCACCAGCCTGACCTTCCTCGGCGAGGTGGCCTCGCGCTTGCCCCTGGACGTGGACGTGGCGCACTTTGTCATCAACTGCTGCGCCGCCGGCGTGGCGGAGGTCGGCGTCATCATTGCCAGCGTCTGCGCGCTGGACATGCCACGCACACTGCCGACGACGACGGCAGCCGGCGGCAACGGCGCCGCCACGCCTGCAGAGGTGTCGAACAAGTACAAGGACGCCATTCTGGATGCACGCAACAAGTACGCCGGCGACGTGGCCCGCCTCAGCGATCTCTTCGCGGACGCGCTGCTGTACATGGAGTGGGCGCGTGTCAAGGCGACCGGCAAGCCCACGGACGCCCTGGTCCAGGAGATCTGCGTCAGCGAGGCGCACCTGACCCGCATCCAGGTCTTCAGCGGCTACCTGCGCCAGCAGCTCTCCGACTACAGCTTCATCGACGACGTGTGCCACAGCGCCGAGGTCATTGAGAAGGCGGCGGCGACCCTCAAGTCACACCAGACCGCGCTCGTGTTTCTGGAGTCCGTGAGCTTCGCCCGCCGCGCGTGCTTTGTGCGCAATGGCGGCCAGCTCAACCTGCGTGACCGCGCGGCGGCCCCGGTCTTCATTCGCACAGCGAAGAAGGTCGTGGCGAGCTCGTACAGCGCCAGCGCCGTGCCGTGGGCCGTCGGGACGGCTCTGATTAGCACCGATTTCCGCAGTGGTCCGACCACGTTCACGTGCGCGGGCCTCTCGGTGGTCAACAACTCGTACCTCTTCGCCACGCTGCTGCTCCTCTCGCCGATGCTGGAGTACTCGAAGCCGGTCGAGGTCGCCGACAAGGGGCGTGTGGTGTACCTGGGCGTCACCTTCAATCGCCAGATGAAGCGCTTCGCCACCACCATTGACGAGGCCGCGTCCATTCTGGACTTCCGCGAGTCGTGGTGTGCCGCCCTTGGCTATTTGCAGGCCCTCCGCACCTCCGCGCGGCCCATTTCACGCCGTCGCTTCGAGCTCGAGCTGAAGGAGGAGGACCGCCTCTTCTCCTTTGAGCGGTTCTACACGACGCTCATGCGCACCTTCACGAACCGCGCGACCGACTTTGACATCTCGGAGCACCAGGGCAGTTTTGAGACCGACCGCGTGCACTACCTCACCGCGAAGGAGCCCAAGCCCGCGAACCCCAACACGGAGGCCTCGGACGTGGTCATGATGAAGCAGTTCTGCTCTGGTGACGTGTTCGCGGCGCAGGCCGCCGCCGCCACTCGCAAGGAGACGCCCGCGTCCCTGCCGGCGAACGCTGCTGGCAGGACGCCGCCATCGGCTGCCTTCCCAGCCTCGGTCACCGCGGCGACTGTCTTCGAGGACGACGACGACGACATTGAGGTGATCCAGGAGTCGTACTTCATGACCCACGGCCCGATCATCGACGACGACGAGTAGTGCCCGGCCCCCACTCTAGGCACAAAGACTCGTGTGCATCTGTCTGCGATTGCCACGCTGCTCTTTTTTGTTCCTTGTCTCTGCGTCGGTTGTCTTCACCTGATTCCCCCCAAACGTCACCCAAACCCACAAACACAATCAGCTTTACTTGCCTTACTTTCACTTGCATGATTTGCCGAGTTTGTGAGTTTCTTCTTTCGGTGCTGGGATTTGTCATCCTGGAATAAAAAAATACCACACACAAACACTCGAAACAACAACAACAACAAAAACAAAAATACAAACAACACATGAAAAAGAAAGTCGTGCTTTTTGGGGGCAGAGGCGAAGCGTGTGCTGCTGTTTTTACTCACACGACCTCAACTCAGCTTGATCAACCCCAAAGCCGAACTTCAAAAAACAAACAACAACAACAAAAACCAAATACATACAAACCAGCCTGAGAGGAATAGACACACTTGTATATACGCCGTGTACACGTGTGCATTTCTCAACCCATTAAAAAAAAAAGAAAGATTAAACCGACTGAACCCGAAAAACACCAACAACAACAACAACAGTAACAACAAGGCACTACCATGTGCTCAACTTCCTACAAAAATCACTCAGGAGGTAGGAACAGTCTCATGTGCAATCTGTTTTTTCTCCTTCGCTCAGGCCAGGTCACTCCCCCTGATTGGCGAAGCGTAGAATGTTGCGACTTTGACGTTTTTCCATTAAACACAAACAAGAAAGAGAATATACGTCGCTCATGTGACGACGCACACACACACACACACACACACACACACACACACACACACACACACACACGCATCCTCTCACTCGCGCATACACACGAACTAACCCTGTCATAATACTGTGGGTGAGCCTCCGCCACATGTGATTATCTTCCAACCTCGTCTTGCTAGTGGATATTCGCTCCTCATTCTCGCCCTCTCTCCTTCTTTTCCAACTTGTGACTGCCTTGACCTGCCGCGCTGAACAGCTATTTTGTTTTGTTTCTGTCTATTTCACTGTATATATATACAGAAGTATAGCCCACGAGTGGCGTACCACCACAACGAAACAACAGCAACACACAACCTCTGACCATTTGTCTTGGTTTGTGCCTCTTTTACCCATGAGCACCGTCACAGCAGCGAGCAGTGATGCGTACCTTGATCAGCTGATAAAGGCGGACGAGGCGCGCCTCCTATGCAAAAATCGCTTCAGTGAGCTGACCACAGAGGAAAGACGGCAGCTACTGTACAAACCGGCCTTTTCTCGGTCGTGCGCACCGCGCACCGTGGCGCCGCGGCCGATGCCCTCAAATCTCCGGCACCTGTCGCAGTACGAACAGGACGGATTTCGGTGCGAGGAGGACGTGGAGGACCAGCTCGTGCGTGAATACGAACTCGTCAAGGCTGCCGAGAGGATTCGCCGCACGGCGACCGAGACGGGCTCGCGCGGCCACTCAAATGCACACAGCGGTGACATGTCGCCGGCGAAGCTCGAGTGGCTTCAGCTGAACGAGGCGGAGAGCTACCGGCGCGACCTGTACCAGAGCACCCTGCTCCACCCACACCGAGCGCGGCATGCACCGAGGAGCAGTGCCGACCAGGCGAGCGAGATGGCCGCCTGCGCGACCGCCGATCGCACGCGCACGATTTCCAACTCCCGCGTTGTGGGGCCATACCTCACGCTTCATTCTGTTGGCCGCTACACACGGTACGAGGCCCTCCAGCAGCGCCACCCCATCCACCACGGCGGCAACACCCCCAAGTCTGTCACTCAACCGACCCACGGTGCCTCTCCGCAAAAGTGAGAGCAAACGCAGCCCCTCGGTGTGCGCCAAGGCAGACAAACAAACACACGCACACGACGATGTAAAAGAACACCCCATCTATCGGGATCACCACGTTTTCCACCCTGTCCACCCTGTCCACCCCCCTTTTTTTTTTTGCTCTGCGTGTGACGGGCAACTGACCCGTCAAGACGCGCTTTGTCTCGCCTTCTTCTTTTTTGATTGAGCGCGGCTCACTACCGAACCATTTTCACTCCACTTCCACCCGAACCGAACAATGCGACGCCTTACTCACGAATGACCGCCCCATGACTGGCGCGTCCCTTCTTTTTTCCTCTTGCGTAGCCGTCTGACGTTCCAATCTTGCTTCAGCACCTCCTGCCCACTCTCCCACTCCTTACACTGTGCCCTCCTTTTTACTGTCTCTCTCTCTTGGTGCCACCGCATCGACACGCACGTGAACACATTGCCTGTAAAACGGGAAAGAAGAAGAAAAAACAACAACAACATCAAGGCGAAGTCAGTTGCACTGAACCTTTTCCTTTCTTGTGCAACGAGTCGTGATCAGCATTAGCCCTATTTGTCAATTTTTCCGCATTTTCTTTTTTTTTTGTTTCTGTGTTGTTTCACTTCCGGCTGTACACTGTGCGGACGCGCAATGGATGAGAGCCCCAATTTGACCCTCACACGCCGTCGCCAGCGGCGCCCCGACCTTCAGACGGAATGCACGCTTCCCGCCCCCCTGGCGCAGCGCGTGGCAGACGTCGAAGTCGCGCTGAGCGGAGCGATGAACGACACGACGGACGGCAAGCCCGCGGAGGTTGTCAAGGCGATGACGGCCACGTGCGGTGCCTTGACGTCGCTGCGAACCACCGCCACCACACCTGAGCTGCAGCTGCGCGCCGTCTCCAAGATCACAAGCAGCGTGCGTGAGTGCCGCCTGGGTCGACCGGAGAACCAGGCCGAGCACGCGACACTCACCGCGAGCGAGCGCGCGTTCATGGACACCCTTATTCTGCGGTTTGTGTTCCCGTTCCTGCTTGACTGCCGCGTGCGCTATCTTCACAAGGCCCTGACCACGCTGTTCCGCACGACGTACATCATCACCGAGGAAACGCATATCACCTTTGAGGCGATCTTCCTCGAATCGCTTCAGCACTGGTGTGAGCCTTCTGTCCCCGCTGGCGGCGCAGTGCATGTCACGGAGATGCATCTTTTCATGTCCACCATGGACGAAAACGTGGCGAACGTGACGACGACGTCCTCGCCATCGCTGAGCGCGGCAAAGGAGCGAGTCATGTACTTTTTGAACAGCATTGATGGACTCTCGAGCACGTTGATGCCGATGATGCCGTCTGTTTTCTTCCGGACTTTCCTGACGGTGCTGCCGCTGCTGGGCGAATGCCTGCAATGGGCTGTCGAGCAGGCACTGGCGAACAGTCACGGGAACGTGACCGAGCGCGGAGAGGCGGCCTCCGTTCCTTCTAGCCCCACCAGCGGTACCGGCAGCACCACAACCGTGTTTGGCGAGGACCTCGAGCACGTCCGCTTCTGCGCGCGCGTGGTGGCGACGTACATGCACAAGTACATGGGCCGACTGACAGGCGAGCTGCAGTCCCCCACGTCAACCGGCGCGACGTGCCACCGCATGCACTGCGATCTCGCGCGCCTGCTGTGGCCGACGGTGCTCATGCTGAGCTCGGAGGCGTTCCCGAAGGACGTTCTCAACGCCGCTGGCCTGCTGCTCGCCTCGATCCTGACCGTGCGCGCGTGCGACGCGGTGCTGCTGGTGGCGGTCTGCCGCGCTGTCTGCGAGGATGACGACGGCAGCGCGGCCGGCGCGAATGGCTCATCGCGGCCACGGCCCGGCGCTATGCGCCATCTGGAAGTGGCCGAAAAGGCGACCGCGGAGCTGTGCGGGGCAGGCAGCGGAAGCCCCGACGTTGACATGGCGCGCCAGTTCCCCGCGCTGTCCGCGTTGTGCGCCACCATGACCAAGAACGCGCGCTTTGCTGTCTTGAAGGGGCTGCTGGCGCACCTGTCGGCCCCCATTCACGGTGACATGAGGGGCATGTGCGTGTTGATGCTTCCAGCCACCACACCCGACACGACGGCGGAGGCGTGCGTGCCCTTGTACAACGTTATTTTGCCGTACGCCGAACGCTACGCGCATGCCTTGTCGGAGCCGGAGACGCGCTTCATGGCCATCCAGTGCATGGACAGCGTCGTGCGCCACCTCGTCGCCGTTCTCTCGGCGTGCCAGCAGGCGCTTCTCGGCGAAGACGGCGGCTCCGACGACCCCAGCGGCAGCGTGCCGTTCTCCGGCGAGGCCGAGACCCGCGCGGCGAAGCGCGCGCGCAAGGAGCTGTCCCAGAAGAAGAAGAAGCCGTCGTCCCCTGAGCAGGTGGAAGCCAACGCCGCCGCCGTCCGCCGGCTTCTCCCCGCCTGCTTGCCGTCCGCATCGATGCTTCACGCGCTGCACGTGGTGACGCAGCTCGCCATGGGGCTTTGGGACGATGGCACGCAGCAAATGTCCGGCACCCTGTACGGCACCTACGACGAGATCCTCTGCGCGCAGGAGATGGCCGTCTGGTTTCAGCGCCAGCTGAGCTCACCGATGGCCTCGACGCGCTTTCCGGCCATACTGGCCGCCGCCCACGGCGTGATGGCCCCGCTGACGGAACAGGCCGATGCGGCCGCTGCTCTCGCTGCGTCCCTTGATTTGGCGCAGATGCTGCGCGATGTCTTATCCATTCAGAACGAGCGTCGTGGCAAGTACCACGCACTGCTGGGCCTCATGTCTGTGCTGCCCAGCGACGTCTTCTTGGCGTCCGCGGCGAAGTACGGCGATGACGGACTCACCTCGTTCTCTGTCATGCTACTTGGCGGGGCGACGAACCACAAGATTGGCAACGTCTGCGGTGAGGTGTTCTGCAAGACAGTCGCCCTCGTCCGCGCCTCTGCCCAAGACGGCAGCGGCGACGCGCTGGTGAAGACGGCCCTCCTGCGGCCACTGGCGATGGCGATCGTCGTGGACGGCTACGTGACGGTGGCGTCCAACGTGGACACCGCCACGGCCATCTCGAACACGGTCGCCCACTTTGTCACTCCGCTGCTGCGCCAGGACGCCACGCGGCTGCCGATGCTGCTGCAGACCCTCGACGAGGCTGCTGTTGCCTCTGCAGCGCCGGGGTCGGCGCCGACCGGCCTGTGCCCGCGCGGCGTGCAGGGTGTGGTCGAAATCGTCACCCGCGCACGCTCCGTGGGGCTTGACGTCTCGCCGTACCTGACACCGGGGCAAGCCACGTTCGACATGCTGCAGCGCACTACGCAGGTGCTGCCCTTTGAACTGCGCAACGCCGCGCTGAACCTGCTCGTTCTGAGCCCCAAGAAGGCCGAGCCTGTCGTGGCCTGGCAGTGCGACCTGGTCGAGGCGTTTGTCTCGCTGAACTTGCAGCTCGGCGGCGACAACACGGCGCGCAAGATGCTCTTTGAGACCCTGCGCAAGTGGACCCGTCGTCTCCACGACACCTTTGGGGCTCGCCCGACCAGCACCGCCGTCCTCTCGGCGTACCAGACCTTGCTGTTCACGCACGGCACGCGGCTGAGCCACGTGCTCACCGCGCACATTGGCACCCCTGAGGCGCCCCTCGCGGTGGAGCGTCGCGTGGCCGCCATGCACATTTACAAGATGCTGCTCACCACCTTCATGACCGCGCTCCTCGGCCCCACCACACCACAGACGCCCACTGAGCCGGCGACGCAGGCCCTTATCGCGCCTTTCTTTGTCGCGGACGCGGTGCCGATGCTGGTGACGGACCTCTCGGACGGCTGGGAGCAGACACGTCTGGTCGCACGCGAGCTGCTGGAGCTCTTCGCACGGCACACGCCGTCCAGCGTGTTCGAGGCCGATGCGCGGGTGGCGAAGCAGCTCGTGGAGGCCGACGCGTACACGGACTTGGTGCAGGCGCGCACGTACCGCAACGCGGAAGGCGCCGTGCAGCGCATCACTCTCTGCGTCCTCCACCGGTCGTCGTCTGCCACTCCTCAGGGTCACATCGCGGACAGCCTGTGTGCCCGCTTGACAACGGAAGTGGCCGCGCTCGGTGCGGCGTGCGATCGCATCGAGACGCTGACTGGGCACGCCGCGCTGGACTTTGTCGTCTCCACGCCTCTGCATGGGCGCCTCTCGCTGTGCATTCAGCTTGTCGGCCCGCTGCTTGCCGCTGGTACTTTATCCAGCGCCGTGAAGGCGGTCAGCGATGACTTGCTGCGCGTGGCCAGCCGCGTCATTGCGGCCTGCAGCGGCCTCGTCGGAGGCGACGGAGACGGGGACGCGGGCGAGGTGGTCGACTGCCGCGGGCACGTGTACACCAAGGGCGACCCCGGCGCGGAGGCCATGATGCGTCGCGTGGTGAACAACACCTGGCTCAGCGTGCGCGTCGCGACGGCGGTCGTCACGTGCGTGCTGGGCGGCGGGGCCAAGGTGGAGCAGCTCGACTTCCCGGCTGTCCGTGGTGCCTGCTACGCGCTGATGCACGTGCTGCTCTGCACGAAGCACAACGGCGTCATGCGGTGCGCACGGGAGGCGCTGAAGAAGGCGCTGGAGATTCTCATTCGCTCGCGCAGCGCAGACCTGCACGCGGTGCCACGCGAGATGCTGGAGCACCTCCTCGGGGACGAGGGCGTCACGTCGACCGATGTGGGCCGCATGCTGCGCCGCAGCCAGGGCCTGCCCCACGCACTGCTCGCCGTCCTCGAGGCGGAGGACAGCACGATGCCGTTTGTTCTCTTTGGCGTGGCCATGACCTCGCTCATGCGCGTGGCCAAGGCGATGCACACGCCCGCCGCCGCCGCCACCACCACGTCCTCGTCAGCGGCGGCACCGCATCAGGCTCTCCCGGATCTGGCGCTGAGCCAGTGCTCCAACGGACTCAACGTGCTCAAGTTTGTCTTCGAGGACCGCACCCTCGCCGACCGCGCCGTGGCGTACCTGGAGGAGGCCTTCACCACCGCCACCTCCGGCTTCAACCACGAGAGCTGGTACATTCGCAACAGCTGCCTCATGCTGTTTGCCTCGGTGCTGCAGCGTCTCATTGGCGAGCACCCCTCCATGGGCGGCGCCGGCGTGAACACCTCCTTGTACGACCTTGGACGCCGTGCTCCGGCTGGCGTGGTGTTTGCCCTCGACACACTGCACACGGCGCAGCAGACCGAGACGCTCGCGCTGTTTCCGATCCTTCAGATGCTCTCCATGCTCTCCCCGGACCCTCCACAGCTCTGGCACCACGCAGCGCGGTCCGACACGGACAGCGCCGAGGCCTCCGCTCGTGGCGAAGGCGTCGCGGCGATGGTGCCCGCCATGGTCAACGCCGTGGCGCTGTGCGGCCGCTCGCCCAGCCTGATGGTGCGGTCTGCGAGCGCCGTGGCCCTCGCCTGCGTCGTGCCGATCGAGTCCATCCAGAACGTCATGCTGAACGTGGCCGCGTGCTTCCAGGGCGGCGACCAGCATCGCTGCGGGTTGAACGGCTTGCACGGCGCGCTGCTCCAGCTGCACCAGTTCCACCGCCAGTACGTGGGCACCGTGCAGCGCACGAGCCGGCGCCGCCTCCTCAGCGGCTACGCGACGCCCGCGGTGCGGCACATGGTGTCCACCACGGCGGCGACGTGCCTGCTGAGCCGCTGGGACACCACGACGTTGGCGCGCCTCTGCGCCTGCCCCACCACGACGGCCGCGTTGCTCGCCTTGTTGGCTGATGTGCTCGTGTTTGGGCCTCAGAACGGCCTCTCGCCGGAGACCGAGTCCGCCCTGATCCAGCTGGCACAGCCCATCCTGAAGGACAGCCTCGTGGCCTCGGCGGCGCCGTGGTTCCACGTGACCGACCGCGGTGCCGTGCGCGAGCACGCCGGTGCGGTGCTGCTGGCGTCCATCGCCACCGTGTGCCGCCGGCCGTCTGATGCGACGCCCCTCCTCGGTGAGGTGATGGCGCTGTGGGGCACCCTGCTGAACGCGGAGCAGCGCCGCCTGCTCATTGCCTGCAACGTGGACCAGCACCAGGACCTCGTCACGTCTCTTCTTGAAGCCTACCTCGACGCCAGCGCATCCGCCCGCCCGGCCGTGGAGACCTTCCTCTCCACGACCACGCGCCTCACGGGCTTCGACCTGTGCGACGCCAATGCGCGCGTGCTGGAGAGGGCCGTGGCCCCGCACCTCGCGCGCCTCGCAGACGATGCCCGCGGCTCCGCGGAGCAGTGGCTGGGCTGCCTCACCAGCCGCGCCTTTGCGACGCACACGTGCTTCGCGCGCCTTCTCGCGGCCCGCAGCGTCGCGTCCGCGGAGTGCCGTGAGCTGCGCCACCCGCTGCTGTCGAGCGTGGCCACGTCCTTCCGTGCGATCTTCTCGGCGCACATTGCGTCCCCCTCGACGGCTGAGGCCGACGCGGACGCGAATGCCACGTACGCGGTGGCCCTCGAAACGGAGGCCCCCGCACTGGAGCTGATCACCACGCTCTCCACCGTCGCCGATGGCGGCGTCGACGCCGAGCTGATCCGGCTCTTGACCTTCTACAGTGATCCCGACCAGGCCGAGCTGCTGCGCCGTGTGGTCGTCGATTGCCTGGGCGTGTGCTTCACATCCACAGGGCGTGTCGGAGCCATCCCCGTCGAGACGCGTGCCCCGCTGCTGTTTTTGCTCCTGCGACTTCTCTGTGACGACACTTCGGCTGTGCGCGATGCGGCGTGCCAGGTGTGCAGCGCAGCCGCCGAGGCCAACGCGGCCGGCAGCCGTGATCAGTTTACGTGCGTGCTGTCCGTCGTCAAGGCCCTCCACGCGTGCACGCGGGAGGCGGTGATGCCTCGTGACACCATGGCACGCCACTGCGAGGTCTATCTGTCGACGGGTGCCGTCTCGGGAGCGGGCCTCACCACCGCCGCCACCGACGAAGAGGCCGGCGCCAACGGCGAGGAGGAGGAGGAGGACGACGACGACACCGCCGAGCCGCAGGAGGAAGAGGAGGTGCTGTTTGAAAAGGAAGCCGACAATATGTTTGCCGAGCCCGGGCTCATCGCGTTCTTGGTGAGCCGCATCCTTTACGGCACACGAGATGGCGCCAAGCAGCCCGGTGTGCCGCACTTCCCCATCTTTGATGGTTTGCTCGAGCCCGCTACGGACGACAGTGCCGTGCACAAGTGCACGCTGACGTTGCTGTCGTTTTGATCCTGCCAGCCCCGTTGGGATCGTTCCCAACCAGCTGTGCGCACAGACCATTTTTGTTTAGTTTTGCCGATTAATGCATGCGTTAAGGCCAACTGCCACCCAATACTAATCAACAAGAACGTTCACACCAACACTGTTTGAGCTATCATGGCTCTTCAAACAGGAAGCTTTCCACACCCATCGAAGTGACCACTAGTTCAACAACCACAACCACTGCGTAGATAGAAAACGAGTGGTGTCATGACGCTATTTGTTTGCTTCTCAGTCCACTGAATGCCGAAATAGATGACCGCACTTTGCAAGCTAATCACCCATCAGTCCGCGAGGCAGCGACCAGACGCACCTCCATTCATTCTTTCGTCTCCTCTACTGTCCCCCACTTCTGCCTGTTTCTTTTTAAACGTCCTCCGTGCAAGTCAAGTGCAGAATCAGCGCCAGACTTGTCCGTTGTCTGGCTCTTTTTTTTTTCTCCGTCCCCCCCCCCCGCCTTGATTGCAGGCATGCGGCCCTTGGCTAGTCTTCGCGGTCGCCTCGCTCACTGCCGCACGTCACACGTGGCGTCGTTGTCCTCAACGCGCCTTTACGGTGGACTGTGTGCCCCGACGGTGCCCACGCGAAGTTCGTCTCACTACCGCAAAGGGCGGCTCAGCCCAGAAGATGCCGTGAACCCCCTCACGAAGCCGACAAACATTGACAAGTCTGCGCTGCACGTCGTCTCCATCCCGATTGGCAACCTCAAGGACTTCTCTCTGCGGAGCCTGGACGTGCTGCGTGAGGTGGACTACATTGTCACGTCCGACCGACCGGCGACGAAGACGCTGCTCGATCTCGTCAACATCCCGAACCAAGGCCGGCTGATCCACTACAGCCGCACCAACCACACGGTGACGACGGAGAAGCTGGTGGAGCTGCTCAAGGGCGGCCGAAGCATGGCCCTGGTCACGACGAGCGGCACGCCCTGTGTGGGCGACGTCGGCTCCGAGCTGGTGCGCGAGATGCAGGCCGGTGGGATTCGTGTGACGGCGGTGCCGGGCTCCTCGGCGATCATGAGCGCGCTCGCCATGACCGGCGTGACGGGCTCCAAGTTCGACCTCGCCGCCACTGGCGCGTCCGCCTCTGCGGATGACGCTGGTCCCAAGGTTGTGGCGACCGGTTCTCTTCAGGACGGCTCCTTTTTCTTTGGCAACATGCTGCCCGACTCGCACGGCGCGCGACTGCGCTTTCTTCGCAATGTCGTCGCACCGGCCTACTTCCCGTGCCTCTTCTACGAGCTCCCGCGCCGACTGCTGACGGTGCTGCAGGACATTGCGGCCGTGCTGCCGCAGCGACGCGTGTTTGTCGTGCACGAAATGACCAAGTTGAACGAGTCCGTGCACGCCGACACGGCGGACCGCCTCGTGACCTACTACCTCCGCCACGAGGCCCACGCGCTGGTGCAAAAAGGGCAGGTGACGCTCGTGATTGAGGGGGCGGGGACGAAGGAGACTGCGGCGTGGCTCGAGCGCGAGGCCCGCAAACGAATGCGAATGCGGCGCAGCGTCGACGAGCTCATGCGGGGCCACGACGGGACCTCGCCGGGCACTGCGCAGCCCGCGAGCGACGGCAGCACGCCGACGAAGAAGGCGGGACGACAGGGCGTCAAGGCGAAGCGGCGTGCACGGCTTCGCCAGGCCCGCAAACGGAAGCGGGAGCGTCTGATTGCGGAGATTGAAAAGGAGCAAGAGAAGCTGAGGGTGAAGATGCAGATCAACGCCCAGGATGCGAAACGCTTCTGATGCGTTTGTCCGTTCGTCTCCTGCATCTCTCTCTCTCTCTCTCGTACTGTCACTCACTGCGTTCTCGCAACCCCTCCTCTGCGAAGTACATGCGAATATCTGCAGTACTACTTTTATTCACAGGTCACATAATGCACAAACACACACACACACACACACACACACACACACACACACACACACACACACACACACACACACACACACACACACACACACACACACACACACACACACACACACACACACACACACACACGCATTCTCAGCAAACACATACTCACACCCATTATCATGAAGGGCTGGTTGCATTTCCTTGTTTTCACCATAACGTTCTTTCCAGATGCACCAATCGTCACACCTCGCCACCATCACCACCACCGCGCACCCCTTTTGTCTCTCAATGTTCCTCTTGAAAAAATAAAACCCTTCTTGCATTGCGAAACACCCACTCACCCTACCATGTCAGCATCGCACAATCAAACATTAACGAAACCACTCGCGTAACGACATATCGATATACGTAACTATATCGCGTAACCAAAAACAACAACAACAATTTAAGAAGCCCTCTTTTCTTCCTCTATTCCAACGACACGAAATGTCCAACGATCTCGGCATCATCGGCCTCGGCGTCATGGGGGCCAACCTGGCCCTCAACATCGCTGAGAAGGGATTCCACGTCGCTGTGTTCAACCGCACCAGCTCCAAGACGGACGCCTTCATCAAGGAGAACTCCTCGGGTGTCTTCGCGACCAACCTGCATGGCTACGCGACGATGGAGGAGTTCTCCGCGAGCCTGAAGCGCCCGCGCAAGGCCTTCATCCTCGTCCAGGCCGGTGCCGCCACCGACAGCACGATTGAGCACCTGACGCGCGTCTTTGAGAAGGACGACATCATCATCGACACCGGAAACGCCAACTTCAAGGACCAGACCAAGCGCGCGACGGAGCTGGAGGCGAAGGGACTCCGCTTCCTCGGCATGGGTATCTCCGGTGGCGAGGAAGGCGCCCGCAAGGGCCCGGCCTTCTTCCCCGGTGGCACGCCGAGCGTGTGGGACGAGGTCCGCCCGATTGTGGAGGCCGCCGCCGCCAAGGCGGAGGACGGCCGCCCCTGCGTGACCTTCAACGGCCGCGGTGGTGCGGGCTCGTGCGTGAAGATGTACCACAACGCGGGCGAGTACGCCATCCTGCAGATTTGGGGCGAGGCCTACAACGCGATGCTCGCGCTCGGGCTGAACAACGACCAGATCGCGGACGTGTTCGAGGAGTGGAAGGCGCACGGTTTCCTGCGCTCCTACATGCTCGATATCTCCATCGCCGCCTGCCGCGCCAAGGAGCCCGCCGGCAACTACCTCAGCGACAAGGTGCTGGACCGCATTGGCTCCAAGGGCACGGGTCTGTGGTCCGCCCAGGAGGCCCTCGAGGTTGGCGTGCCGGCGCCGTCCCTCAACATGGCCGTGATCTCTCGCCAGATGACCATGTTCAAGTCCGAGCGTGTCGCCAACGCCGCCGCGCTGCCCGGCATCCACGGCTTGTCCAAGGACATCATCGCCGACAAGACGGCCAACGCGCCGGAGGTGAAGCAGCTGTACGCGGCCGTCTCCCTCAGCATCATCGCCAGCTACGCGCAGATGTTCCAGTGCCTGCGTGAGCTCGACAAGGTCTACGACTTTGGCCTGAACCTGCCCGCCACCATCGCGACCTTCCGCGCTGGCTGCATTCTTCAGGGCTACCTGCTCCAGCCCATGACGACCGCCTTCGAGGCGAACCCGAACCTGAGCAACCTCATGTGCGCCTTCCCGAAGGAGTTTGCCGAGGGCGTCCAGCCGTTCCGCCAGTGCGTTGCCCTCATTGCGTCGGCCACGTCCGTGTCCATCCCCGTCATGAGCGCCTCCCTGGCGTACGTGAACGGCATGTTCTCCAGCGTGCTGCCCTACGGCCAGCTCGTCTCCCTCCAGCGCGATGTGTTTGGCCGCCACGGCTTTGAGCGAGTGGACAAGGAGGGCCGCGACAGCTTCGCGTGGCCGGAGATGCAGTGAGACAAACAAACAAACAAACAAACAAACTTGTGAGCCAACCAAGAAACGAACCGCCCGTCCCCCATCGCAATCCCGCACAGGCATGCATGAGCACAGCCACACGCATAGCGTGAATCTCTCGCGCACTGTTTCACGGCTGTGTTTATTCCTATTTTACCTTCTCTCTCTTTTTTTTTTTCTTTATTCCTATTCCGACCGTTTGCTCTCCTGGACGCAAATCCAGCCCGCGCGTTTCGTTCTTCGCCTCAGACGCATAAATCTATACACTTGCAGCACTTTCCACACCGAACTCACCGCATTCAGCGGCATCGATGACGGTGAGAAAGGTGGGAGAAGGAGCGATAGCATGAGGCACACGCACACGCACACGCACACTAAGCCCACAATGACAACAGGGCAAGCAAGCCACCAAAAACAAACAAAAAAAACAAATACCAAAAAAAACAAATACACGAAACAGTAAAACATGTAAGAAAGCACCTATTTGCGTCTTCAAACACTCGCAGAATAACACATGAACACTGTATGTCAGGAGAGGGAGATCCAGTTGCGGGCACTATCATTGCCCGATGGCACCGCACCTTGTTCACCCGTGTTTGCTAGCACCATCCGCTGCACCTGCCTGGCTATGCTCTTATCCGGTGCGGACGTTCTTGCCTGTGATCGATGATACAGGTCGTGTGCACACACACGCTGCCTTCCCTGTTTCACTTTGTCGCATGCTTTTCCGCAGCTTGCTCTCTGGGGCCGCACGCTCTTGCTTCCTCGTTGTAAGCGATGACTTCCATTCGATTCCCCAACCCACCCACCTTCTCTCACACTCCGTGCTTTCATCCTGAACGGCTGCCACCCTCTTTCCCGCACAATCTTTTTTTTTTTCTGTTTTCTGTTCTCTCCCCGAAAGAATCAGAGATATAGTACGTCAAAGCCCCCCTTTCTCCATCATTACTCCTGTCGGTCTGGCTCAACTGGTCTGCATAGCCCACCGTCAACTTTTTTTTCCCTCTCCCCCCTCTTTCCGTTTTTATAGTTCAGCAACAAACCTTGTACTTTACGTACACCACCGCAGGACACTCCGCACGTTGTTGACACCAAGTGCTTAACTGTTAAAGCAATACAAAATAAAAAAGAGGATTACACGAGGCACGGCTGATCTTTTTCGGGACCGACGATAGGATCATTTGCCCCACGTCAACGTGCACTCGCTTTTTTTTTTTTCTGTTGTTGTTGACGGCGGCGATCAGTGACTGAGAGATTGACTTTTGAGAAGAGAAGACAGAAGACAAACAAAATCCCAAGGGATCTTTGTTTTTCTTTTTCCGTCACTCGTGCTGAAGCCTCCTTGGCTTCATTTCACTTGTGATTGTCTCTTTTCTTTTCTGTCGATATCTTATCTTTTCCTTTTTTTTTTCATTCTCTACCTTCTGTGCTCATCATGACAGTCACCCCCGCCGTGCCCTCCGCCGACATGGAGAAGTCCTTCTCTCACACGGAGTCTTCCGCGGCACTCAAGTCTGAGCAGCCATGGATGCACGGTGCCGCTGGCGTCATGGGCGGCTGCCTCGCTATGATTACCTTCTACCCCCTCGACTTTTTGCGCACGCGCATGCACACACTCCACCAAGGCTCCGTCGCCACACCGCTGCGCTCAGCGGCACAGATTGTGCGTCTGGAGGGGTTGAAGGGCATGTACCGAGGCATGATCGTGTCGGTCATCTCGCACAGCGTGGGCTGGGGCATGTACCTGCTCACCTTCCGCTCCGCACGCAAGCAGCTGAATGCCCTGTGCGATGCCGGCTACGTGTCACCCACGATGGGCGACAGCAGCCGCGACTTCCTCAGCGCCTGCTCCGCGGCCGTGGTCACCGGGACGATCATCACCCCCATCCACGTCCTCAAGACGCGCCGGCAGCTGTACGACGGCGGCAAGGTCGACATTGGCCAAAGCCCACACAAGACGTACAAGGACACCACCAGTGTGCGCAGCATTGTGCGCCGCGAAGGGTGGCGCGCCATGTTCCGGGGCTGGGGCCCGCAGGTCATCCTCACCGGCAACACCACCATTCAGGTCACCCTGTACGAGTGGTTTCGCCGCAACTGCTTCACCAACCACGAAGACCCCTCGACGATCGAGGTGGCCATGGCGTCGGCGGTGTCCAAGGCCGTCGCGTGCGCGCTGTTCAACCCCCTTGAAGTGGTCCGCACACGGCTCCAGGACAAGCGCAACCGCGGCCGTCCGGACTACCGCAGCATGACGGCCGGGCTGGAGACCATCTGGCGAACGGAGGGCATCCACGGCATGTACCGCGGACTCCCGGTGAACATTGCACGCGTGATTCCCTCCACGGTGATGGCGTTTGTGCTGTATGAAAAGTGTCTGTGGGCGATCCGTGGCACGTACAACGCCGTCACATCCGGTGCCCTTTCCCACACGGTGACGTCCGTGTCCATCAAGACCCGAGATAGCGCACTCGCCGGCACCGCAGAAACAGCTCACACATAGACTGCGAGTCGGCGCGCAGGGCACGAGCGATGACGGCGGGCCACGCAAGACCGCCGTCCTTCCCTCCTCACTCTCGCACGCCACTACTCTCGCTCTCTTTGCATCTGTGCATTTTGTGGGTCTCTCTCTCTCTCACGCGTCCGACAAAGGACCGTGAGGTAGACCGACACCAACACCATCATCACCGCCTCACCGCACTGCGCTTGACAGACACCGCCGCCAGTGCACTCGACACTAGGAGAGCAACACCAACAACACAACAACTGATGTCGATCTTTCCACGCCAAGGGTCCCATTTACGTTATTGTTGTTTCCTGCTTTTCCACCTCCTCTTTTTTTTCTTTCTTTCTTTTGCTGTATATTCCCCCCAAAAAGTAAAAAATATATCCAAAAATCAAAAGCAAATCATTCCCACCAAAACAGTTTTATTAAGTCATGAAGTGCTTTTTTTGTTTAAACATGTGTGTTGTTTCTCTTCTGAAAAAAAAAACTTCAATTTGGCGACAAACGAAAGCGGAAAAGAAAACGGATAGCCATCCCAATGAGGTGATAGTTCACTATTTACATTTCAACGAATATTTCACAAATCACACTCTAGCACCATTCATCTACATCTGGTCGTGCACAGACACACGCATACAGATACATTGTGTGCCACGCACCAGAAGTAAACAGAATGATTGGTCAACATATTGAAAAGACTCACGGAAGAGTTCTCACACACACAAAACAAAACAAAACAACAACAACCCTCGTTTTCAAAGAGAGCCGGGAGAGAGATCCAAAAAAGAAAGAACTTGCCAACTAAACGCATTTACAGCGTCATTCATTTTGTTTATTTCGTGGTACACAAAGAGGCAACAACAAGTTGCGGTGCGGACATGCTTTGAAGACGAACTCGTTATGGACCGCTGTGCTACACTGCAATCGTTGGAGCTCTCTGTGCTTGTGGCAACGGCTGGAAAAAAAAAAGTTGCGCCTCTCATTTTTCTTGTGTTTTTCCTGCGCTCCCTTACCTTTTTCCCCGCTCCGTCTTGACGGACACTACAAGAGAAAGAAAAATAGACAATATGGAAAGAGAGGGATCCAAAATTTCCTTTTCAGCTCCAGAAAGCACACACAAAAACAACCATGCGAATGAAAGTATTGGCGAGTGGCAAATGATGATCATTACTTTTTCTCGTTTGCCCCGTCTCTGTTTTGTCTCGCAGGAGTGAGACAGAGATGGATCGCATAATTTTTTTTGTTCGTGTTTGCTTTTTTCGCCCCTTCCTCACTCTTGCACGCTTGTGTCTACCATGCTCTGGTAAAGCAGGTCTGGGCCTCTGGTTCTCTCACATGCAACGCCCTGCGGCGTGCTCTCCTTTTTTTTTCTTCTCTCGGTTTCCTTGACATTGGTCACACCGGTGGTAATTTGATCTTTTTTTTTGTGTGTGTGCGTTTCGTATCTGTGTTACGAAGTTCATTTGTGTTTGCCTACACTTTTTGTTTTTTTCCCCTCGACTTCCCCCTTGTTCAGTTCTCCTTTCAAGCTCATGTTGCGATCCCAATTGAAGCACCATCACGTACAGCGCTGATTACTTCTTCCTTTTCCCTTTCCCCCTTTTTTTTTTGCTTGACTCTCACCACATGGAACGCCTTGCCCCTGCAAGGGTGAATGAACAAACCAACGAGCACCGACGAACACCTAATTGGTCACCGTAGAGAAGAGACGATGGATGACGCTTGATAACAAATCCAACGGCTTCGCTTTATTCCTTGGAGGAGCACAAAAGCAACACGAAAGGAACATGGCACGTGCACCAGGATTCGGCGTGCGCCACCTGTTCTTCTGACACATTAAACGAGACTAGCGATCGGTGGCGCAGACGCGCTTTTGCGAAGCGTCACGCCCGTCTGATTCTCGCAATTCCCTCCTAATTTCTACTGCCATCCACACACCCTCACCCTCACCCATGCGCACTCTCCTCTCACGCCATTTATCCTCACCATTCCAGGCAGAAGCGGATAGAGAAAAACAAAAACAAAACAGGGGACTCTTTACTTTTCCCTCGCTGCGTTTTATACACATATATTTTTTGGTCACAGACTGTTGACTGTCCTATTGTTACAGGCTGTTGTGCCTCTCACACTGGGACACCGGCGCCGTGCAGAGTCGATATGAGCAAGCGCGTTGTTTCGACCAAGGTGAGCAACGCGTCACGCGCCACCGCCCAACCGACGAACGCGGCAGAGGACGGGACTGTGTCCCAGGCAGCATTCAGCTTTCTCTTCTCTGACCTGTGCTCACGTGCCTACACGTACCCTACCAAGGTGAAGAGCGTGGAGGAGGTGGAGTCACGGCTGACCAGCTTGGGAACGCACGTGGGTGCGCGTCTGCTGCTCTTCTCCTCTCTGCGGGACACCCCTGGCACCCCCACTTCCATGCGCCGCCCGCAAAATGCGGAGGCGGCCTTGCGCCTCATTCAGGAGAAGCTGTGGGCCCAGTGGTTCGGCCGCGCTGCCCACGAAATGCAGCGCGAGAGCAACTCGGATCGGTTCTACATTGTGGACAGCGAGCCGCTGGTGCTGCGCGACATTTACCCCTCGCCCGATTACTTGGATGCGGAGGGCTCGTGGACGGTCAACTACGCCAGTTTTATCGGTGGCGTTGTCCAAGGCGCGCTGGAGACAATGGGCTTTCCCTGTGAGGTCGTCACGTACCACCAGGCGGCCCCGGACAAACCGAAGCAATCCGTGTTCATTGTTGAGTTCGCCAAGCAGGTGTGGGACCGCGAACGACGTCCCAAGGTGTAGAGCGCGTGTCATTCGTGGAACATTGCATCCCTCTTGCGTGCTGTTCTTTTTGTTGTTGTTATCGACGCGCGTTTTCTTACTTGACGGCTGCCCAATCTCAGCGGGCAGTGCTCGACAGTTGCTCGACAGTTTTTTTTTTTGCTTGCATGTTCTTCCTTTCGCAGTATCAAAAAGAATTTTTAAAGGAATTCACAGAACTACAGGAAATGGAGAAATGCCATCGACAACAGCTCCGTGCGTTAACAGTTTGCGGTCACTGCGGTCTTTCCCCGCGGCGTGCTACCGGCATCGCATGTGTGATCCCAGTGCTTTGTCACCCAACAGGCAGCCTCTGTTCGGCTCCTCTGCTGGCTTGTCCATGCAAAACATAATAATATTGTATGTTGACGTACCCCAACTCCGCGCCTTGTCGCCATACACACACACACACAAACATATACACGCTATCTGCTCCCCTCTCACTTCTTCAAATCATGCGAATACTGTGACTCATGTGTGGCACGTGAAAGAAATCTAGGAGCCATTCTCCCCCACACACCAATCGCATCCACAGAACACATTCTTTCCCCCCAGATCCACAGCTACCGATCCTCCGCTCGTTCAACGCGTCGTGCTTTCAGTCCAGTAGACCCACACCCACCTGCGACGTCATTTGGACAACTTGTGAGCAGTTGAAGTACACGATAAATACAGGACACACACACACACACACACACACACGTCTGCCGAAGCAGGAAAACCCAGAACCACACAAGCGCACCATTGGCACACACACACACAAAAAAAAAAAATGGCGGGTGTTCTTACTCAAAATCTCGTGTTGCAGAAGTCGAAGGTCGACGACATTCATCGGGTGACCAAACTGAACGTGTGCGCGGCACAGCTTCAGGACATTGGCATTTTGCGCCAAGCTACTGGTCTCGAGGTGCTGTCCCTCTCTTTGAATGACATCTCAGAAATCGGTGCCATTTCCGGCTGCCGCTATCTGCGCGAGCTGTACCTTCGCAACAATCAGATCCGTGACATCAACCAGGTGCTGCACCTCAGCCGCCTCCCCGGCCTGGAGGTGCTCAACTTCTCCGACAACCCCATCGCACGGGACCCAAACTACCGCCGCTTCGTCATTGCGGCCATCCCATCGCTTGAGCGTCTTGACGACGTGAACATCAGCGATAGTGAGCGCGACGACGCCCTCCACGTTTTTCCAGAGCTCATTTACTTTGCACCGCCCGCGTCGCGGTACGCGGAGCCCCGTGAAGGCGCCCAAGCTCCCAGTCACCCACCGGTGGCCCCGGCCAAGAACGGCCGCGGTGGCGGTGGTGGTGCTCCGCGACGTAACTCGGCCCTCGCGCAACGCCAGCGCTCGAGCAGCACCAACCGCCCGCGCTCGGCCAGCACCAACCGCGCGAATCGGTTCGGCCACCGCGGCTCGCATGAGCGACGTGAGTCCTCGCGCGATCGCCTCGAGCACAGCGGCTCCCACTCCGGCCCCACGCGCGGTGGGTCGGCCCGGCAGACCCCGGCGGCCACGCCGGCGGCCGTGCAGCGCGGCGCGGCGGCGTTTCATCCGACCACCGGCTCGTCGGCGAACGCCACGGTGGGGCCCACCGATGCCGGTGTGGTGCAGGCGGTGAAGATTTTGTGCGCCGAGCTGACGCCTCAGTCGTTGGACGAGGTCCGCCGTTTTATTGACTCTCTCACGGGCCACTAAGCCGGGAAGTGACAGAATAGGGTCTCAGCGCGGAGGACAAATCGGAGGCAGGAACTGCTCCGACCAACACCCATCACGACGGTCAAGGCACCAACCCGCACAGGCGGGCACAGACGGCTATCCTCCCGAGTGCTTGGCGTACGTTTGTTCGTTCTTGGTGTGTGAGCTTCTCCTGTCTCTCTGCGCTTCCTCTTGAGTTCAGCCCCTCCTCTCATCACTTTCTGTTGTTCTACAGCACTTCCACCGGCCTCCTCCTGCCAAGCGCTGGCTTTCCACGCGTTAGGGCAGTCACCGTCGTTACTTCACCAATAGCAGATGAGCTCACGAGTCCTTGTCATGATTGTTTTCTTGTTTTCTTTTTGTTGTTTGTTTGTTTGCTTGTTCCGCTCCCCCCACCTTTCTCTGTGTCGTGCGCGTGCCTCCGTATGAAGAACACAAAGCAGAGCACAGCAGAACAGGCTGACTAACGTTGGTGCCACGCACGAATCCTCATTGTTCCTTTCTTCTGACTTTTCCTTTTTTTTTGTTTTTTTTTCCTCGGATTGTTTTTTGTGACTAGTTGAGTGTTTTCTTTTTCTTTTCCTTCTCTTTTTCTCCCACTCTTTTCAAGTTGCTCTTGATTTGGTTCTCTCCGTTGTTGTGGACCGTCACTCTCCGTTGTTTGTCCACTCGAGAGCTCTACCTCTCCTTGTACGCCTCGAGGTCGGCAGTGCTGCTGTTGCATTGTGTCGTAGGTATCCCTCGCGCGCCTCCATCTTTTCCCCCGTTTTTGTACTGTTATTGTTTTCCTCTCCCCACGCAAAGCCAAACAACCCTCATCCTCACGTAAGGCAGAACTTACCTTGTGAAGACCAGAACCCATCCGCCTGCTCCGTCCTGCTCCACTTCGTGCAAACAACAAGACTGTTTTACTTTTTCTTGACGGGATTCTCTGTTAGGAGTGCGAGCAGTCCGCTCTGGGACCTACATGGACATAGCTTGCCGCATAAGTCAGGCGATGCGGCGCCGGGACCATCACTATGTGTACTTTTCTTCTGTGTCTTTTCACCGCTTCTCCCTCTCCTTCCCCCTCTTTCCCTCTCTCTCTCCTCTGACTTGCATTCCTTTTTTTGATGAAGGACAGAGGCAACATCATATCAAGAGCCACCGCTACTTTGCCGCAGTGCGCCTGTCAATGTAAATTAAACAAGAACACCATCTGAACCGCAAGATAGACGCCATGCCTTCTCCCACAAACTCCACGACCACAAAAACCACGGCGAGCCCTCTCCACGCATTTGATGCGATACGACGCGCTTACCCTGGCCCCAGCGAGACGGTGCGCGACGTGGAGATCGACACGGACACCCAGCGGCTCTACGTGGCCAGCTGCAGCAACGCCGTGCTTGTGTGGCACCTAACCTCCCGCCAGCCCCTCGCCGCCCTGAAGCACCCGTTCTGGGTGAACGCCGTGCGCCGATACCCGCCTTTGTTCCCACCGTGGCAGCCACCCGCAGGGACTGCCTTGGACACCTCTGACACAGCGGCTCCTCGTTTGTCAGACCACATCATCCTCACCGCCTGCGAGGACGGTGTTATCACGGCGTGGAATCCAGAGACGTACAAGATTGCAGATCAAGTGCGTCCAGGCTTCGCGGCCATCACCGCCCTCCACGTCGTGTCTCCGTGCACGTCCCCGGCGACGGTTCCGTCGACGTTCGGGTCGCGCGCCAAGAACGACACGCTGTGCTTTGCGGCCTCGCTGGAGCACGTGTATGTCCTCCAGGCGCGGCCGCGGCTGCTCGTGCTGCAGGACCTTGTGCACCCGGGCACGTGCCTCACCATGCACGTCGCGTCGGAGCCCTTCCTGGGCGATGCGAGGGCCACTGCCACCACCGCGGCCAACAACAACACCAACAACACCACCACCACCGCCGAGCCGCATGCCCCGCTGCTGGTGGTTGGTCAGGAGGACGGCACGATGGTGTGTTGGGCGACCACACGCGGCACGCTGCAGTGGGACCCCATCTTTGGGCACCGCGCGCCGACCGAGGCACCCATTGACGACGCCGCTCACGACCCGATGCGCTACAAGGATACCCTGCTCTACCCTGCCGGCGAGCTGGATGTCGAGCAGGACGCGAGGACGTCGTCAGACATCCAGAAGCCTGGCGTCAACATCGCCACGGCGCAGCTCAAGCACACGTTCGACTGCAACAGCCGGCGGCTCAACCCAGACGAGACTGGGCCTGCGCCGGCGGTTGATGCCGGCGTCTTTGAGCGCACGATGGGCCTGGACTCGCCGGCAGTGAAGCGCACCACTCAGCCCGAGCACGTGCGCTACGACCGGCGCCGTGTCACGTGCCTCGCCGGCGCCCCTGCGGCGGCGTCGTCCTCCGCCTCTCGCTTCCTCAGCGGCCACGCCACCGGCGAGATTCTGCTCTGGGACACCATGGTCGCCCCACGCCAGCACAAGCGCACCATCACGGTCCTTTTGAAGAAGGTGCGCGTTTTTCCGAGCGGGGCGTGGGTCTGGAACGCGGTGGCGATGACGCTCCCAACCAGTTGGCACGACGTGAGCAACACTGGCCAACCCACCACGAAGCAGCCTCTGCCGAGCCTCGTCAAGAAGCCCGTTGCCAACCCGGCGAGCCTGAGCGCCACGCAGCCGTCCAGCCCCGTGTTTGCCCTGTGCGCTGACAGCGGCGAGGTGGCGTACATGTCCTGCGATGAAACGGTGCGGTTCAGCACGGGCCCGGGCTTTCTCTTCACGGGCGGTGGCTTTTGCTGCGCACCGACTTCTGCCAAGGAGCGCTGGCCCTCCGTTCACGTCATCCTCGGCACCTTTGACGGCCGTCTCGAAGCGCTCGACGTGACAGCGGCTGTAAAGCGACTGCGGCCAAGCCCGGACGCAGGGTAACGTGCGTGTCACCCTCCGTGCAAGACGTTTGCCATCCACACGCACACGGACTCTGATATTGTGTGGTCACTTCTTTGCTGTTTCAAAACACCCGTGCTGCCTGATCCAAAATTCTTGATAGTTGAACTGCACAGTAAATCGCACAAACGACATTCCAGCGAGAACCAAATAATATCACCACTCATTCTAACCTATGCACATCAATGCTACGACCGCCTTCGTCTCATTCTGTTGTCGAGAATGACGCACCATCCGCATTCTGTCCTGCTGCAACCTTCCCTCACTTTTCACTTCCACCTTCTCTGCCCTACTCCCCACCACTGTCCTTTTTTTTTTTACTTTTCTTCGTGTGCGTTACACACTTGCTCCTCCTTCTCCTCCTCCCTTTTTCGCACTTTATTTCACTGACTTACCATTCACAAAGAAAACAGGTTGCTTTTCTACTCCTCTAGCAAAAATGACTCGCGCTGGTTACAAGGGCAAGCTTCTCGGCAAGGAGAAGAAGAAGGCTCTCATTGAGGAGCGCCAGAAGGCCGCGCTGAGCCGCAAGGCTCGCGACGACAAGCGCTGGAAGCGCGTGCTCGCCAAGATGGACGACGCCAAGCGTGAGCGCTTCCACGGCGTCGGCAACACCGGCAAGAACTCCCGCGTCCGCGGTGCCACCCGCTCTTCCCTGCGCAAGCGCACCGGTCGCAAGGCTGACAACGTGTCCGTTGAGGCCACGATCCACCTCGCCAAGCTGCTCAAGAAGAAGACCTTCCACAAGCGTGCTCCCCTCGCCATCAAGCGCATCAAGACCTTCGTGGCCAAGCTGATGAAGACCAAGGACAACCGCGTGGATGCGTCCCTGAACACGTACATCTGGCACAAGGGCGTGAAGGGCGTCCCCGGCCGCGTGCGCGTGCACATTGAGCGCCGCTCCGAGACCGTGGAGGGCAGCAAGCGCAAGCACGTGTACACCGTGATCTCCAACGTCCCCGTTGACACCTTCAAGGGTCTCACCACCCAGTTCAAGGAGGAGTAAGCACCCGAACACTGTTTTCGTTATTTCCTGATTTCTTTTTAAAAACAAACAAAGCACCTACAAACACAAATCAACCACATGCGCAGACACACACCGAAACTCCCGCAGAGTTGGTCTACGA
Source organism: Wallacemonas sp. Wsd (assembly GCA_030849645.1). Taxonomy (NCBI): domain Eukaryota; phylum Euglenozoa; class Kinetoplastea; order Trypanosomatida; family Trypanosomatidae; genus Wallacemonas; species Wallacemonas sp. Wsd. The sequence continues at coordinate 550 of JASANQ010001284.1, read as the reverse complement.
AAGGAGAAGGGAATACCCTGACCCTGCGTGCCAGCGCGGTGCCGTGTGACGTGGCACCACCCGCTCACCTATCATGTGAGTGACCATGTTGTTGCACTTTCTTTCGGCAGCAACCAATGTGCGGCTGCACGCTCCATGGTTTCGTTGTTGCTGATGCCACTCGGACCTCTAGGAGCATCTCTCTATGCTCGTGCCACACACACACACACACGCTTTAGTGGTGGTTCTGAGAGAGAGAGAGAGACGCACGCATACACACAGTCGGCAATCGTGCTCAACCCACACACGTGCCTACTCACTCTCCACCATGTGAGGAACGCGGACATTCAATGATGCTCAATGAAGCGAGCTACTTGTATTTCATCACCTTCTATCTCATCTCCCGGTCTCCCTCCCTTTCTTCACCACACCTCCTTCAATGCGACCAACCTGTGCCGCTTTACTTCTTTCGCATCGTCGTCACCGTCAAGTGGATTCTTTTACTAAAAATGACTCGCGCTGGTTACAAGGGCAAGCTTCTCGGCAAGGAGAAGAAGAAGGCTCTCATTGA